>JAQFZW010000244.1:0-79984 GCA_034687055.1 Heteromurus nitidus | reverse complement strand
TTTCTAGGCCAATGGTAACAATCCACCAAAGTTGCAGCTTGATCGGAGGCTATAACCCTCCATACCTCCCTCGTAAGCTTCGTAGCACAAAGCACAATTATACAAGCAGAAGGCTTCTGCCAGAAGCACACTTTTGACAATCATGATGACACCAAAGTTGGTGAACTGAGAATTGTTCGAATCAAAGTACCTAAAATGTTAACTAATTAAATATTTTCAATGTCTTAAGCACAAAGCTAATCCGATTAACACGGATGATTTGATGAGCTTAATCAAAGCAAGATCTCACATTGCCAATGGCTGACGTTTGAACTCAATGTAGCTATTCCCATTATTCGTTGTAAACTTGTTAAAATTATAGGGATGTAGGCACATTTATGTGTATATACGCTGGGTATGTTAGAAATACAATTTGCAATAATTCGAATAAAAGTGAATAATTTCCATTGCTTTGTTGGCACATTTTGAGGAAGAATAATAGTATAATAGTATAAAATTTAATTTAATTTAAGGCATTTACTTACTTCCATTGCATACTGGAGCACAGGTTTGTTTTGTGGTAGGTGCTGCAATTCATAAAAAATATAATGTAATTACTACAACTTGTAGCACTTCACTGTTTTGCAAATTACTAGAAAATGACGAGAGCACATATTAACAAATTGTCACTTTTCTTTAGAATTAGCTTACCAGAGAATATCATGGGGCACACTGCTAACGCAATGAATGCGTACACAACGGCTACCATGATTCTGGGAGCCATCATGAAGCTATTCCAGAAATACTATAACCGTCACTTGCAATACAGTTTCTGTGAAAAAATGCAAATAAAAATGTCACTGAATGGAGAAATCTCACTTAAATGTCACAACACGATATATTTATAATGTACCAATGTAGAGTCTGGGGGAGACGTGGAAAAGTATAGAAAACTTACAGTTACAATGGTACGGGGTAATGTACCAGTTTTACTGGAGAAGGGATTAAGATGACGACTCTCTTGTGTCATCAAAGAGACGACAAGAACGGACTGAGAAGTTATGTTCGACTTTTACTCTGGTTTTATAGCGTTTGTCTTTAAGACAAGTTCAGTGTATTATATGCTCGTCATGGATGTACATCTATAGAAGCTGTCTGGAGACTCTGGAGAGGAGCTCTAGGTCACAAGTATATAAAAATTTGCACCACTCCTCCTATTCCAATTACACATCAGCTTATGATCAGCTTCCTAATTAACAACGCTGATCTTGATTACATGTTTATGGCCATAATTTGCAAAATGTATTCAAACAAAATACTGACACTGTCACACGTTTAACACTTGATTTAAAAATAGTAAAATAAGTGGATTTTCACAAGATACAAATTTGCATGGATTTACAGAAAATTATTTATTTGACTTACAAGACCTAGCTTTCGGTTGCTTGTTTCAATGTTCTACGTAATAAAACGCCGAGAAAATCGTTCAAGTTTTCTTATGTACGAATGACTAGGTTTCCTAAAGTTTTCACTCCGACTTTATCTCTCTACGAAGACTACACAAATCTCAGGTGAACATGAGTTCACACTGTCGAATCTCCGACTGGTTCTTGACACACGTCCTGGACATAGTCTATATAGAGAGCAATTGCCAAATTAAGGGCGAAAAACAGACAAATTATTAGTGATTAATGAGATGCGTTTTCTCTCAATTAATCTGGAGACAGGGAAGAGAGTCACGGATGTGAGCCAAGCACATAACACAAGGCTAAATCACATTGCTTCAAACGATCAAGCCTCAAATGGAAATCGTTTTCTCTGACAATTTTTGTAAGCGAAGAGAGATACTGAAACAAGAAGAAGAGCACACAGTTGTCCGATTAACAGAGTGACTCAGTTTTTTTCGTCGTTTTAAAAACATAACGTTCTTGCACTTTGCACTCATCATCTTAAGAAAAACAAGTGAAATCTTGTGCCAATCCAAACCACACGGAGGTCATACCTAACAACACCTCTCTTAATGTGCTTTGGGTAATTTTTTTACGTAAGTAAACTGTTTACATATATGGATGGATTTCGATATAGAACAAGGGCACACGTACAACCTTTTACCAGTTTCATTCATGATCTTTGGTTTTTGGTGTCAATAAGATTAAACCAAAGGAAATGTTCCCTAATTGCCTTGTGCATTTACTTTTCCTTCTCTGGATAACAGTTTTGAATGCACCTTTCCATATTTCCCATTTTTATAAAAAAGATTCCTTAAGATTTTCCACGATGTGGAATGAATTTCGATTGGATGCATTATTCCGACTTACCTGGGCTAAAATGCATCCATATATATTTAACTAATAACTAAACTGTAATTTAGACCGGGGAAATGATAAAATCACCGTAATTACACATAGAGACTTTTCCACTTACCAATGAGCACACGAGATCAGAATGAGAATCAAAAATAATGTCTTTCAAAATGAGTCTTCAAAATTCAATCAAAGCTCCATGTTCACCAGGAAAACTGCAGTTGATTGCAGTTTACGAAATCACACACATGAATTACTTTCTTTGATTTAATAGCACAATTATAGGGTTCATATTAAAAGTGTAATTGCGACTGAGACTAGATATTAGTGAGAACGTTAACTATTTTTTGAATGGTGATTGATGCTTTATTGTTTGACTAAATGATTTACTTTGTTTTCTAAAACGTGTCTTCCTTGTTTGGTAGACTTTGTACCGCACAGGGACATGGACGGCAAAGTCTTCAGAGGGAAAAGCTGCAGAAGATGAGAGCTTCTTCACTTCTGCACTGCATCGCACAAGGATGACGAGTGTGCAATTGGGAGAGACGCGAGAACGGTAAAAAACAACAAGGATTTCTTCGTAACAAAAGCATACATAATTTTTGCATGAAAAAAATAGTTTGAAATTATGCTGACTTTAGATATATATCAACATCAAGGATATATATTGCACATGTGCCTACTAACTAGTGAGCGAGAGCATAAAAGTAATAACTTTTCCCCTGTGAAATAATGATCAGTTATCAAGTTATCACTGTCGGACACCAGTTCGTCGATCCACATATCGCATCTTGATAATATGCTCTTCATTACTTTTTTGTGTGTTCAGCGGAAAACTAGTTTGTGTTTTTTAAACTTTTGAATTACATTTGGATAGCATGGAAAGATTGATGACGAGATGACGACGCTGGGCTTACAACTTATTGTCATTGTCACTTTTGTTCACTTCACACTTACGCATGTTTTGGTTCATTGGTATTAATGATATTCTTTTAACCAGGCATCAATTATCTGTATTTATGATGTTACATCGATCGGTTACATTTAAACCCCTGGCCATTGACGTATTTCACATATTGGAAACGTCTTCTCTCGTACAGATACAATGTACTTTTTCAAGCCCAATGAGAACCTGTTTCCTCTCATTGCAGAGGAGATGAAACTGCCAACTTGCCCGAGAGAGATTTCAACTGGTTTCGTCTTCGTTCTCGAAAGAAAACCAGTTAATGACAATTGCTTTATATAAATAAAACTTTTTCATTTGATCAATTCATTGAGTTTGTAAGTTGTAATATGATGTGCAAACTTTGAGATTCATTTCTGAGGGATATGCTACATTGGTACGTAAAAGCTATAATTTACCAGAAATAGGTAGATAAATTCTTGCTAACTGATCGCCACCATTCTAACGGGAGACTCGACATAGACAATTATTGGTTTGGTACTTGGTACTCATATTTTCGTCAGAGATGAGCATGAGAAACAAAAAAATATGCTGAGCTCACTTTTGTTCAATTGTGTGCCCCCTGCGTGATCAAAGATAAGGTGGAAGCTAGTGGATTATATGGATGATTATTCAATGCATAACATATTACGCGATGATTAAAGTAAGCGATGCTCATATGCGTGCACTTGTTACCCTGCTCAAACATAAAAATATCGACTCAATTACATAATAACAGTAGTCGGCAGGTAGCCAGTTTTAGACGTCTTCTTGAAAACAAGAAGGTCTGTGCAGATATATGCAAGTGTTCCTGCACGCAACTGCTTACTACACTCCTTAATAATCTTTTAAATCAACCGTAAAAATGTGTCCTGAAACCTTGAAACCGTAAGCTGTCAGTCTAAATAAATGGCTTTCATTTGAGCATCTTGCATTTTCCATCTGATATCGAAAATCGAACTTGCCCGTCTGGTGACCTACAGGTTATCTTTTCTCAGCCGCATGCCGAAAAATATTTTTGTGTGACGGCATTGCATTTGCATCGTGATCAACAATCGAATCCAATGTCTTCGTTCGTAAGTCCAGTCGTGTGCCGGTAACCAATGCTAAATCCAAATCCATGAATTTCGATGGAAATTTGGAAGCCTTCCTGACCCTATCCATATCCAATAGTCAGTATTACTTATATTCTTGAATTCCTAACATGTCGATCTTTCGGTTACGTATACCAAAAATACAGAAGAATTGGTCAATTAGTAGCAAAAACGAATGCTGCTACAAAAAACCACAATTTGAATGTAGATGTTGCCATTCAATATGTACAATGTACATGCATACATGACGAGGTTTTTTGTACGAATTGTAGAGTAAGAAGATAATTCTAAGAAGAAAAAGAAAGCCGAGCACAACAAATAATCAATGCCTACTGCACCACAGGACTTGGATTCTCAGCTTGGATTTGGATTGGAACGCGGAGTCTATAATTATTCATGAGATTGAAAACTGAAAACTCACATTCTTGGGCTATATTTTCTGCTGCCTACATCCTTGTAAAAGTAAAAAGGATAATGTAATCTGTATATTTACGATGTGTTCAAGTTATCAATAAATTCATATTCAAAAAAATATGTGAAGCACCCATTCGCACATCGAAATCAGAGAATTTTTTCCCATCGGAGGGTACGAGGGTACTAACCTTGACGTTGAACTTGAAAATTCACTATCAGTTTTTGCACACAAGTTTCTTCGCTTCAAATAAGATTGAGCTTGAAAAAGAAAAGACTTATGTATATTGAGATGATCTCTTGATCCCCTTTCTATCCAACTAATCATGAGTTCATCACGTCTTTTAATGAAAAGATCAAAATGTCAGAGAGAATATATGTGTTGAATAGTCAAGGAGAGAGTCGAGCTGGGTATATGTCCACCCGAAATTGGAAGTGTGTATGATTTAATATGTTTTCGCGTTAAGAAATAGCATATTACTTCTCACAAGCTTACTTAGATGAAAAGTGGGCGCAGAAAAAAATATATTATCCATGATGAAGAGGTGAGTCATGACCAAGAAGATGATTGATATCCTAACTAAATAGCTTTACAATAAATCAATCCTTCAATTCATGCAGAATTTTTGCATACAATAAAGGAAAAGTTATAAGACTTGACATATGCCACGGGAGGTGAGGTGACCGTAGAGAGAAGAAAACGTCAATAGGTTCTCGATTTATTAGACTTTGATACTTGGGAAAATTGCGCGAGATAATCAACACAAAGATCTCATTTATATTTGAAGGCATATTCAAACAGAGATATACGCAGTACGAATGTGTTCAGAGACATATATTTTATATGTATTTGATCTGTAACGACTTATTTCACACTGATTACACATGCCTTGTCTGGAAATTATTTTGGAAAAATGACATGTATTTGATTATGCATATTCACTGGCTCCCAAATGTCATACACCTTTCCTGACGATGAGTTTCGTGATAGAGGTTATCTGAATCATTAGCAAGCAAAACACTTAAATGTACAAGATATTTTGCTTCTTTATTGAAATCAGAGATGCCTTATTTTTAGTTTCTGAAACCTTTTTGCGTAAGAATTCCTACGTCCTCAAGTTGTTTTTAAATAACAATCTCATCGGAATAAAGATAAAGCCGGCCAACGTCATTGCTTGCATCGGCCCTCGCAGATATTTTGTCTGATTCTTGTTTTTTACTGATTCACGCAGTCTTCCACGAAATGTCTCGCCAGGAATTGCTATAGACTAGACTCATTGTTACTTTATTTTCATGCAAGTGCAACCCTGAAACGAAGCCTACGGCAATTGATTTGATCTGTAATTGAACATTGTAACTGGAACTCCGTCGGGCACCTTGAGCTTAGCTTCGGCACAAAGTCGTGCTCGTTTTTTTAATTTCGTTACGCAAGTGGCCTAATGTGTTTAATTCTCCAGCTTTCGCAGAAATGAGAAATGGAGAGTGCTCTTCGGGAAATATGAGATGTGTAGATACTCTATACATAACTTTTAACCGAAGTTCATTATGATTCCAATGAAGATGATCGATGTTAATTTGACTGACAAATGTATGAAGCATGCATAGCACACGCACACGCATGCATAATGTAAACTACTACATAATTTTATGAATCATGCATCTTTACAAAAGTTACAAACAAGCATTCATCATTGAATTTCAAGAGTGGAAATCATTTCACTGAAGCTTTTATATAACAAAAAAATGTCTGTTTAAATTTAACAGAACAAACAGAGCCACTTCTTTCTTTGAAGATTTAGTTGTGGGGAAAAGGAAATGAATTCATTACTCAAAAGAGTTGCTCCTTTTCATAATCATCATTATCCTTTCCTTCACTCCATACAAAAAACATAATAAAATGAGAAAATAAGCGAGTAAATAATGGTGATGATTACCTTTAAAGATTTGTTTTTCTCCTCGCTCAGATAAATCGCTCTGAGAGTTTTATCTGAAGACGTCAGCGAGAAGAAGGTGGGTAATATTTGTGCGACGTGATGAATGACAACTCGGCGCAGTCACCACCACCGTCTCAACGTGTTTTCCTTCTCAGAAGATAACGATAACGAAAATCCTGTTGAAACCGACTCGAACACGCTGGCTTTAATTGGAATTAAACAGACTATTTTTCCACAGTCGTTGAAAGAGGCAATTAAAAATTTAGTTTTTCTGAGATCTCGTCCCGCAGAAGAAAGAATATTTTTTTAAAGTTGAGCACAAAACAAGCTGTTAACTAACAAAACAAGCTAAACCCTAAAAAATTATTTAACAAACAAACAAAAAAAACTATATAATCCTCGTGCTCCCCGAGCAGCACCTAACCTAGCTATCGACAGAGACAAACTAGGTATGAAGTCACGATCCTCATGATGCCGATCTAGAAGAGAATGAAGAGATGACAATTGGCAAAAAGTAGTGTGTAGATGAGTTGACAATTTTGGATGTGTCACGTCGTCGTGACCAAAAATCCCCGAGTTTGTTCCTTGCAAAAATGTAAATCAAATTAGAGAGAGAGAGAGATCAGCTCTAGGATAATTATCCCAGCTTGCACAAAAGCCCTTGCGTCTATACTTGCCCTATATTTTATTAGTTTTGTGACAAAATCATCATAAAAAATATATTAGCCAATTTTGTGGAAAGGGAAACTTTTGCTCCCATTTTTCTCTCGTTCCATTCCGTGGGTAATTAGGACTTTATTGTTGCTTTCAAAACGCAGCACGCACACATTACTTAAACATGGCCAGGGACTAAACGATGAATCTAGACTTGATGTTTTTATGTAATAAAGGCATCACAATGACAGATGCAGAAAGTTCCTTCGTGGGAGCAAGTATATATTATGCGATCGTCTCGGAATAAGGATGTTCGCCGTGTGCCACTTGACAAAATTAAATCATCATCGCAAAGTAACATGATTGAATCTCGATGATTAGTATTGATTGATTCCTTGACGCAGATGCTGCTATTTTGGGGGCGTAAATGATATGATTCCGGACGGGATCTTTGGATTTCTCTATATCTATTATGCAGCACACATATGCAAATGACAGAAAATCAATTATATCAAACAGATTAATTACTTATTACCTCAGCGTGATCAATGTAGTTCAGTATATTAATTAGCTGACGGCGTAGAAAGGTCATTATTTGCATGGCACAACACAATCGTCGTAAATCCATATTATCTCTTTCCGTTGTCGTAGTCAGAAAAGCAAAGTTTTAAATGCATGTATCTCAGCACTAAAAACACTTTTCTGTGGTGTAATTTTGAAGGTAAAATCGGAGTATTATGGGTGTACGAGTACGTGCAAGATGTGATTATTATTGGATGTAAATCGTGAGGGAATAGATTGGAAAACACATATATGTGTGCTAAAAATGAACTTCGAAATGAAGATAATGTTAGGTGCATAGCGTACTTACGCAAGAAAACAATCGTTGACAATAATAATTGACAGAACTTCATTAATATACTGTTCTCGATACATTTTGTCTCTCTTTCTTTATTTACTGTTTTCACGTTATTTCGCTTTTACAAGCCTTTACCCTTTTCTTCGTTGCAATTTCTTTTATATTTCTCAGATAACAATTGAACCACATATCGCTTCGGCTTCACACTTACGAGCTTTAGGATCATTTGAGGACATTTAATTATTCACTTACAAATTCATACGTATTTCAGATTTAAAGCTGGTTTTATACAATTTGTCGTCGCGAATCGCGATACAAGCATTTTATTCAATTTTCGTTTGCCTAAAAAGTCTTAAAGAATTTACTCTATCTAAAGTTCGCATTGTTATATAAGCGCCAGAGTTCTCTGTAATTAAATTCTTAAGACGCGCATATTTGCATGTGCTCTATTGGACTGCTCGTTTTAATTTTAATGGTAACTCTTGATTACTTTTTCTGTTTTTCTTCTAAACATCGTGACTTTTTAATGGTTTTGTAATTACAAGTTAAGGTACTCCATTCTCTTACATAGTCTTAAGCTTTTGATTCTATAAATTCAATATTTTTAGATACATTTTCGATTTCAGTTTGCTGCAAAGAAAGGAAGCAAAAAATCAAGTTCATAACCAAGTGAGAGAAGCTTAGTTAATATCATAAAGAATTGACCTCACTTGTTATCGTCAATAATATTTTTCCATACAATTTTAATAGTGGCTCCTCCAACTTAATTTTTGTTCTTCCTTTCAAAAGTACAAATTACGATAACTTTTTCATATATAATTTTTAATTAAAAACTGGCTTATTTAGCAAGGATTGTGGATATTCATTTCTCTTATTAAAACTAATAAAACTTTCTTTGGTGCATATTTTTCTCGTTTTGTAAACGTCAAACTCGATAATTTGTCACAGACTCGACTGTACATATATCATGTATTTCCCTTTTTAGCACAACTCACTTTTCATCAAATCACACTCATTCGCATCATCGCATCTATAGCATCACACTGTACTTGTCTACCCTTTCATTCTCTTCTCATCTTACAATGTCACCACTGCCACACAATAATATATCAATTAACATGCTAATTTAGTTTACTTTTATTACATAATAATTGCTATATCTCTATGCAATTTGCGCAAAAACCCTAGTTTAATCAGAAAGTGTATTTTGGTTATATGGTAGCTGAGCATCGGTTGATAAAACCTACGTTGATTAGGTGTTTACAGTGGCAAATATTCTCATACATTTTACAATTTAACTAAATTGATCAATGTTTCACTCAATGCTGATGCGTACTGCTTTGTGAAGTAGGAGTAATATTTTTATTTCCTTATTATTGTGATTTCGCCAGTAATCATCCGTGAGTTTAGTTTGGTACTAAACTACATGTTTTAGTATATTACATCATTCATTAATTTCTTCACATTTTATCCATGAATCGGATCAAATGATGTGTATATTAATGATGTAATTAAGCTACTGTATACTAACGGACGATTGATTCCAAATGGCGGAAGTGACATATATATTTCTATAAAGATTATTTTCTGGTCGAGAACAACTTAGCAGTTTGTTATCTAATTTTAGGAATACTTTTCCCTTATTGATTTCTTAATCAACTTAATCATAACCTTGCAGACAAGGTGTAGATACTAATGCTTTTTTGAGGAACATCTTGTAAACTTTAAATCACACATTTCATACAAAATGTGCAACCAAAAAGTACGCATATATTTCCAAATTGCGATGTGGCTGTGGCTAACAGAATTGAATGCGCAATGCACAGCAAACATTCTTTTAATTACTGGAAACTTTTTGTGCTACCAATAATTAATATGTTTGCTTTTTCTTTTAGTAATTGCGTACAATAATCTCTCTACAAGTATATAATATGGAAGTAAGTTTACATAAGCAATGTATAAAAAACAGAAGAGTACAATATTATTCATACAGGTCATGGATGATGCATGTTTATAAGGAGAAAAGAAGGTGGAGTAAGTGGACGAGCTCGTAAAGATAATAATGTATATATATTTTTACACCAAATATTTAGAATAGACGAGATACGAGACGAGATACGAAGTCATGTAACTAATAATAGAGAATACGTCGACGCTGGGGGAATATAGTTTAAAAGTTTTTTTGCTTTCCTTACCGAGAGTGGTGGACTGACGCAGACACGAAACACTGAAAGTAGTATGCTTAATAATTAAGAATTACTCTGGACTGGAAAATTATGCTCTGAATTCAGCAATACTAACAAAAACATTTGGCAAGATGTTGTGTTATTCTAATTGTAATTGTACAAAAAACCAAAGTGAAAATGAAAGATGAGAGCAGACAAAGGTACGTACATAACATATATTCAAAATAAAAATACCTACAACGTTTTCTTCTTCGAGAATTATTCGAAAGCGAAAACAAATACGAAATTTTCAAGAACTCAAAAGAAAAATTCGTTTTAAATGTTGTTCGATAAGCAACTATATAGCAATACTGGAAGAAAGAAGTCTACATGATCAGGTCAATAATAAGATTGACATTTTTTACGAAGTCGATCACAAAACAAGGAACATAACTTCTATAATAATACGTGAACGTGTAAATTGCAGTCAACATATATTTTTTCTGAGATTGTTACATTGTTAGTTTGTAGTTGGCATTAAATAAATGAATAACAAAAGGACTTTTTCATCAAATTTTCAAACATGACCGTTTGTGTTACTGACTAGTGGACATATACATAAAACTGAACGGAACTTTTTAAATCTGTGGCAGTTTTTGGGGGAACTATATATTTTTACGAGACAATCCTGCTTCTGTTTATGATCACATATTTCCGCAGAGAACCATATCAAATTTTCCTCTTTTTGTAGAGCGTATTTAACTAGACTAGAGCATAGTTATTAAATCAGAAGCAGTGTATTCGACTGTTTAACGGTAGTGTGGCTCTCAAATCGAAATTATAAGTTGTTGCTTTTAGCTAAACTCGACAAAAACAAACTGGTAAGAATTTTATGGTAGTGTTGTTTTAGTTGAATTGCGATCGTTTAAACTTGAGTTTCTCTATGAGAATCAGGATATCTGCACTGTGGTGATGATGTCGAGGCCCCAGTTTGACCGGGTTGGGAGTAGTACCAAAATAAGTAGTTGTAAACATTAGTGTAGACAGCATACGTGTTGTAAGCATATGGCAAGACAACAGACGTATCGGTAAGGAAAGGGATCACCTATAACCCTGCGAATCGGTTCGTGCTCTCCACGTAATCGGGTGGGATTTGGAAATACTCCTCTTTCAAGTCTTCGCGGAAGGCAAACTCCTGGAATGTGATTTTTGCGGTGATTGTAGGCAAGATTGGAATTTCTACAAAAAAGAAGACGGGAATGTAAGGATTAAATTTGGTTTAGCAAGTGACAAATAGTTCTACAGAACATATTGGCAAACCTATTTTAACAGGAAACCCAGGTGGGAGCTTCAACTCCACGAATTCTCGAAGTTTCTTCAAATGCTTGAATGGAGTTGCTACCTCCAGGATATTTAGCAGCATTTCGAGAGACATTGGGAAGTTTTCGCTCTGAAAAAATTCCAAATTATTCGTAATTCAAGACTATTTAAAACTGCATGAAGACGAATACAAATAAATGAAAGGGATGTTTTTGTGGTATATACCATTGCTAATGTTGCCTTAAAACCCTTGGATGAAACTTTACAATTAAGTGGTCGTCCTAAATGAGGCGGATTACCAGGTACTGCTCTAATGTACTCCTCCCAAGTTATTTCCGGCTTTGGGGGAGGTGTGAGAGATCGGCGGATAACAAACTCTTCCTCCTAACAAAACAAATGAATGCATATTAAAAGGAGGATGTCAGTATAAATCTTGCCAATCAAATTATAATTTATCTACTCTGCCTCTGCTCACGCACCTCTTCGCCGAAAATTTGTGAATCTGAATTGGGTTTGGTTAATGTCTCTACGGCTTCTTTATTCTTGACAAGGTCCTCCTCAGTTAAATGTTCTCGCCTCTTTTTAGTCTCAAAGCTGATCCCCTGAACATTATACACGTCTGCTTGAAATGGACCAATCATTTCTCGTTTGTCTTCCCGGAATATCCAGCCAGATTGAGATCGGGTAAATTCGACATTTTTAGTCACCAGTTGGGCTACGATAATATCACTACTCATGAGCAGATTGACTTCTTCTTCAAACTGCGTATCGGAAGTCTAAACAAAAAAGCAAGCCAAATTTATTATTAAAAACTTGAACTTGAATTAACGATTAAGTTTTTGTTGAACTTGAATTAATAACTTGTAATTGTTATATACCCGATGGGATATCAACTGATACGCCTTTGCGTCATTGTCCATCACGACAAGAGCTGGTGTGTTATTATTATTGCCAACTTTATGATTGGATTGATTGCCATTCCCATTAAAGAGGAAGGACACATCTCCTCTCTCCCACTTCATGTCATTAAAATCCACTAAAGTTGTATCGACTCGGATTGAGGAACCCCGCTTGTAAATCTTACAAATATCTGATGGTAATATCCGTGACACTAAAGGCACTGCAAGCACAACGTAAGTATTTAAAAACTTTTATATTTTTGTCGTAACCGAAACGTTTTTCGGAGGAAATTCGTGAGGAAATTTGGAAACCTACCCCAACTTTGAAAATCCCATTTGAGCTCCATGTAAAAATCTTGTATGCGTTCCAGTGCTTTAATGAGATGCGGTCGACGAGCGGACATTTGCTCTTTTAGCTGCTGTCTGGACCTGTTCAGCAAGGCCATAACTGAAGACAAAACAAATATGAGCATCTAGTTAAGTCAAATAAATTTGCTGCAAACTTTAAAGGAGATTTTGTTTTTCAAATCTTACTTATATATCTATCCCCATAGCTTATAGCTTCCGCCAAACTACTCCAACCCTTCAAATTTTTCGCTTTCACAGGAGCACCATGATTCAAGAGAAGAAGAGCACAGTCTGAAATTCGTAAATATATTTTGCAAATAAGTGTTACTAGTTTATCTACTTATCTAGTAAAACTAATTCCTGTACGATTTTACCTGTTTGGCCCAGCATAACAGCGACGTGAAGCGCTGTGTTACCTACCGAAAATATACGAGAAATTATCATAATTGCTCAATCTAATGATGTCCTTGATTTGATGTAATTCTAATTTTGGAAATTTTCTATTTACCATGAACATCCTTTTGTGCCACATCGCTCCCCTTCCTCAGCAATCTTGTCAGCTCCACTCGGTCCCCTTTAAAAGCTGCTTTGTGCAAAGGATAATTGAAAGTTTCGCTGTCTTCATTTACAGCGTCTCGAACATCAACGGTGGAACTATAAATTTCGCAGTTATTTTCTTCAGAATCTGAGCCAAACTCGGTGACAAACTCCTTATCCTCGTCGTTCTCCATTTTGAATCAGATCCCTTCACTTTTCGAGTTTTCCCTGGATTTCAGAACGGGGTGGACTGTGGACGTAACTCACACCAAACTCTGAATCATTGAATCCACTGTTGATTGCTAGCGTCTATGTGATCAAAATACAAATGAATGATTAGTTTGGAATCCTTCAACAATTGATTAATTATCGACATCAACAGACAAACAATTTAAGCTTACCCTTTTCTGATAAAAATGTGATAACGATAAATCAGCACGCTTGATGAGCTCGTATCCGTTAAAACGATGTCCTCACACCTTCAACACTCATTTCGATCTGCATCATCATGATTTCACGCTAATCACTTCATTGTACATCACTTCCTACTGTTCCTACAGATAACACTGTCTGACGAAGGCTGAAGGTGGAAATAGGATGATAAAGCGATGATGGTATATTGCGATTTGCGAGTTAAAAGTTAAAACTCCTCTCTTCTGATCTGATAAGGAAATATGACTCACTAAGCCTCCATTCCGTTGTCTGGAGGCATACAATTCGAATACATTCTTAATTATACCATTGCTATCAAATTATCAAACGTTTGCAGACTTTTTATGGGATTTAGATTTTTGGTACATTAGCGTAATATGTTGTATGTACACAGGATCCACGACGATTTTTAAGCTGGTTTGGATGAATTTTGTTGTTTTGATTATTGCTATCAGTTAAAATTGTCGCCTCCTCCAGGGAAGCTTTTTTTGGCTCTCTCTACTGGAAAATTTGCAGCAAAAGGTGAAAGGGGTTTCAGCTGGAAATCAGTCAACAAAAAATTAATATATGAAATGGATTCAATACAATCAAACTTCTCCAGCAGCAGATATTCCAAATACCATACAACACAGAAATAACCTACCTGATGTAATTAAACTGAAGTATATACAAACAAAACTTACTTTCATTAAAATTGGTCTCGCTGGTCCTCCGCTACTCTCTAATGTTGTGTAGTTTAATTCTTGTGATTGAGATACATTAAATTCGAGTGTGGATTAATGAAAATGAAGTTAGTATCTCGAGCTCACTTCTCCACACACAGTTTTCGCTGTTTAGCCCACACACAAAAAACAATCACAATCTCGCACAATGCAATTCCTTGTATAAGCAATATCATGCATGTTAGATACTCGTGTACATTTTTTTGTTCCAAAGATACAAGAGAATGAAATAGCAATCAGCACAGAGTTGAGAGAAATGTATTATTATTAAGGTTCACATATCACAATTCACAAAAAAATCATTCATTCTTTTATGCATCGTATGCATGTGTGTTGTATTTTTTGTGTGTGTCTTCACATCACAATTCACATATCTAAAAACATCACTGCTATTTTTTGCTCTTTACCTTGTGCAGAGTGCAGATACACTTGAAAAGTCCTTCTCTCTCAATACACAATGCATGCTATACGCTATTCTATTGCTATTAGATTTTTTATACTTTTTTATGCTCTAAGTTAAGTATGAGAGAGCATTATTATCATCATCACATCACACACACGGATCGGACAATGTACATGAGGAGAGGATATGAATATGACATGGAAAGGATGTACATATTTTTTGGAGTGAATGTATGTATGTACACATGTAGTTTTGGTGATCTTCACAGCAGATCATTGAGATCATAGATGTTCCCTTGATATAGGTTTAGGCTATGGAGAAAATGTGTCTATATGTGCTCAGTAGAACTGTTGTAGCTTGCATTACACAATATGCATAAAGAGTGCTCACTGTATCGCATCGTGATGTGATCATTATGTGTATTTCGTCCATATCACATGGATACAAGAAGCATACCCTCCACTTCCACTACTCCAACTCCAACAAGGAACCGCATGCACTTTTGCAAGGGAGACGAAGACGGTATTATTGCAAGCGTGAAGTTGGAAGAAGAATTGGAAGTGCTCCCACCGTCGAAATGTTATGGCATGTGCTTAGTCGCTATTAAGAGAACAGTTGATCGCTATCGCTCTACATTTTTGCAATATGACGGAACGTGTGGAATACCATAAATATACCCAGAGAGACTGCATATATGCATATGGACATGGATGTCTACTTGGAGAAGTACCACTGATATTATCCATGTAATTCGAGGGGGCAGAGAGTGTCGTAGCTTTTGTATGCTACTATTTCAGGTGTTCGATTGATAGGAAACGTGTGCAGAAAGCACATGTGAGAGGTAGAACCACATAGAAACCCGCATTGTATTGTGGCAATGTTGTAGAATGCGGCTCACTGAACGTGAGTTTTATAGGATATGGATAATTGAGTATTGAGCTCTCTCTCAGAGAACAAGGTCGAGATTACATGCATGACATGTTTCATAATTGTGATTTGGGTTCGTTCAATTAATTGAATTATAGTTGGTATAGGATTATTATAATTGGAGGCAAATTGGATATTTAGAAAATTAATGCGAAGCTATTTGAAATGCAAGGGAGCGGGCTACCTTTAATACTCTGATTTCTTTCTCCGTGTGCCACATAATATATCATTTACGTTTGCGTGTAGATTTTCGTGATTCCTATAACGCGTCTTTGAGATAAGGAGACGGAGACTACTCTTACATAATGCAGGTCTCTATGCTTTCACTGTTGACGACGAGCAGCGAGTAGTTTACTTTTACTTACATAATGGCGTGCTCGTAAAAGTTTGCCCAACTTGTCCATTTCCCCGTAAAATACATATAATCTTCACGGTTGGTTACTGACGAGAAGAGAAACCAAAAGCAAACCACATACTACGGATGTACATGTGTTCGCTGCTTACAGCTTACCTGTATCTTTTGGTAATAGTGTGTGGAGAATATTATGACAATGATTCCATGATGATACACAAAGCAACCGACGAGAAGAAGGGTATTAAGAAATGCATGCTGGTTCTGTGGTATTTTCTCCATAGTCTTGGTCTCGACCCGTGTCCGGCGAAATAAGAATGTTGTCAACATATTTGATGTTGGTTACTCCGAGTTCCACTTTCCACCAAAAGGATTTGTCCAAGGCAGTCCTCCTGTCGAGCTCTAATGCGGACAAGACTTTCATAGATCACACAGACTTTTGTTTCGTCAAACAACACAACATCCGGGTCTACTTTCTACTTTCAAGTAATTTTCTTGATTGTCATGAGAAAACTGCGTGCGGATTTCTATTTTCTGGAAACGATGATGAAACTCGGACTCCTCGGACATGGGTTTCGCAATCACACGTGTGAGCGAAAGTGGACATGTGAAAGACCTGCTTATTGCAAGAAACATTTTATGAGCATGACAAACATTCTTTTCATACGCAGTTAATGGAAAGTGGGAGACAGTAGGAAATTCCGAAATTCCATTAAAACGCTTTCTCTGCAGAATATGCATGTTTATTTTTCCAGGGCTTCCTCAGTGTGCATGCGTGCCATTGCGTGCAGATGTTGATGCATTTCTGTGACAAAGTGCAATGTATGGATAATAGTTATTTATATTTATAAAATTGATATGAAAGGTTTGCTGAACAATAAGCATTGAGCTTGGGACATTTTGGGAAATTATGCTTAAGGCAACAGCGATTTATGGTACAATGATTGTGAGCAACTGCATGATTACTTACGATGTAGGTGGACGTATGGAGTAAAAGTATAAATACACCTCCTCCCGTTAAACGTTGCAGATTTTTTAACCTTTAAAAACTGTCCGATGCATAGTTCATGGACAAGCATTGCGTTCTCAAGTGACCGAACACTCTTTAACGTCAAATTGGACGCGAAACTTGGAATTCGGGTAACAGTGAAAACTATAATATGAAAGTATGTCACTATTTCGAACCGAACAGGTGCTTGTGAATGAAGATCCCTGTTTTTGTAAACTCATGCAAGTATCGTCTACCCAAGTTAGAACAAAAAGTATTTCCTACCTATGCAATGCCTTCATAATCTTGATCAAGGAAGCGTTTTTATGATGCTGACAGCTTCCTTCCTGAATTCATAAGTCGGTCAAGGGCCCAAATATCAAGTGCATATCGAGCACATCAAAAAATACGACAATTTCATGCAACTTCTATGACATTGTAATGCAATTGCACCTTGTATTTTTCAATATTGATTGTTGTCGTTTTTTGTGAGCATTAAGCGGTCAAGTAGTTGACATTCAAAACACGGCTCTTCTACTGACTCTTATACTTGTGGCCACGAGAATAAAGCCCAAATTATCTTTCAATGTCGTACAAAAGTCTTGTGATCAGCGAGAACATTGCAGATTGCATGTGTGGCAGTAATAAATTGAATTGAATTGCGGTAGTTTTTCGTAGTACTTGACATCGTGTGGAGGAAGGAACTCAGGTAGCGATCCCAAATGGAAATCACTTACTAAAATCTCATTCACAAAAAAAATCTACGCGTGAAATAATGTGAACAGTCAAGTAGTACAAAAATACAAATGGAAATTCGCTATTTTCCCAAAAAGTTCTCTCTAACCCTTTCGATCCACCGTTACTTATCGCGTGACAATGCTCCGTCCCTTTTTTCTTGTTGTTACTTTTTGTCAAAAGCTGGCAGCAATCTCACCTCCAAATCTCACCTTTACTTTTTTGTCAATTAGTGAAGTGAACAATCCTTTTAATCTTAATTGCTTCATCGTCACGAAGGGCTCTTTTAGGATACGAGATACAGTTTATAGTTGCATTTGCATCCGACCCTTCTTTACTTTTTGTAAACACTTCTTCAAAATCATTAAAGTGCAAAGCAAGGATTACTGCATATATGCAAATTATTATAGGAAATCAAAATGTTTGTTTGACTTCATTCATTTTTAGAGACATGCAATTGATACTTTAAGTGAGTAGCCTTTGGCAATGTTACTCACCTCCACGAAGACATGAAGACCTTGATGACCTTCACAAGTGGTAAGGGTAAAGATCTCGTTCCACACCAACCAAAAACCAATCATATATCAAAACATGTTTTTGTCAGACTTGAACATTTTGTGCGATTACTTCAGTTGTAATTTTCTAAATGAGCCTTAATGTATCATCATGTCTTACAAATCACTTCGTGCTTCTTCCGTTTCATTTGCTATCTCCGTTCTTCTCCACTTATTATCGCGAAAACAAATGTAATCTATTTTGTGGCAAATTGTGCATTTATTCTTCTTGTGTCATAAACATTTTGTAGCTCTACAGCCAAGAATTCATTTCGAAGGAAAGTGGAAGTGTTTGTTGTTACAAAAACGTAGGAACGAAACCAAATGTGCACGCAACAAAAACCCGAAGGCAAACCGCAGGATGTAATATATTTGTATCTCTACTTTTATGCTTTTGGGAGTAGATCACAATGTAGCATTCTCTGCGCTCTACATACTTTTCGTTGATGGCAGGCGCTCTGGTGATTTGTAGAGATCGTGTTGGATGATGATTTAGTTGATTCCGTGCGGCTGGAATTTTAGATATGTAATATCTTTAAAAGCTTTTGTTTACTCTCTTGTCAGACAATTTTTTTTAGCAATTTAGTAAGTTAGGGAAAACCTCTCATTCGCTTACGTTCATACACTGCTGATTGCTGAATTTTTACCCAACTGGACTAGGCAGCTTAGAAAAAGTTTTCGAGTCAAGATTGCAATACTTCCCACAATTTACTTTACAAAGTAAATTTGAGTAGAAAAAATCGGATATGTAGACGCCATGTCCGAATTGAACTTGAGTTGTTCATATTGCGTAACATCTCAGCAGATATCCCACAAAAGATGGACGACATGTGTGCTCACTCAAGTTGACAACTTGACAATAACCTTCATTTACAAAAAATAAGATTTGCTACAAGATAACATTTTTTTGCTCAACCTTGCCTTGAAGGAAGTGCTTGAACGTGTGTGGTTCGCATGCAGGTGCTAATGCGCAACAACTTGTTTCTTTTTATGATTAAAATCAGTACACCATACAACCCACAACAATGACCGTGTATTAAGACAGATATGACAATAACTTGTCACACTACAAAACGACAAGCCCCGAGATACACAAAACACATTCCTCAAAAAGAACTTCAAGTATTGGACATCAAAGTTTTTCTTGTGTTTATCCATATCCCACATAATGCCACAACTCACAAGAGAAGCTTGTGTTGAGCATTGAACATCGTGAAGCGGTTGAGTGATCCACAATCCACAAATTCCTGGAACCACATATCCCCTCGAGGTATACAACCAATAAAGCATATTATCCACAACTTCGCTTTCACATTCCACGCATGCAAACCATATTCACGGTGTGTTTCTTTATAACAAAAAAAGGTTGTATGAAAAAGGGTCCGCAGTCCGCGCCCAGCCGCATATCTGCTCCGATGCTCCCTTTCCAATTTTCTCCAATCTCCACCTGTCAGAAACGGCGTGCGTGTTGACACACACAGGTATTTATCCTGATTTGTGAAAACAACGCTTCGATTCCCCTTCTTCCCAAAAATAAACACAAAGAAGAAGGGCGAAGGGAAAATACTGCCAAAGTTAGTCGAGACGAGACCGAGGATGAGACATGAAAGGGAAGTTTACATCCTCTCACTCTCTCTCTCTATCCCTCCAAGATCCAGTGGAACATTGTTTTTTGTTGATACTGTCAATGTCATCCCATCCCGTCAACTTCAGAATCCTGATGGTCTACATAAAACCCCACTCCTGTCACAGATATTATGATGGCACATATGGAGCTTTACAACATTGTGTCATTATCTTGGAGAATGGGGTTTCGGAAGTGGAAGGAAGATGTAGATAGGTGGATGATGTATACATCTATCTACGATATTTTTGCATTTGAAAGAGGTACACATCAAATTTCCTCTCATTTTTCCTTGCAAAGGATGTAAAATACCTGTAAGAAATATAAGATAATGATGATTTAGCGGCAAGTGTGTGTGATACTTCTTTCAGCTCATTGTCAGTCGCATAACATAACACTGACACTTGCCATTAATCTCTTGCATATCAATACATGTGCAGCTCACATACCTGCCAACATACATTTTGTGTATCTACGCGTGTATACTAGCCGTCAGGATATGCCTTAAATTCCACAAAAATACATTCATAATGGGTCGAATGAATATAGTGAATGGTATATTCCAGCACAACGTTTAAGGTTTTAGGTACTAGTCGCACATCAAGTTACCTTTTCTCTGTACACATCCGCTGCTATTTTGAACAATAGTGGCTTTTGACTTGAGCCTACTTTAACTAATGAAATGAGAGCAGAAGAACATTAGTGGCGATAATGCCATGAACATGTAAAGTAATTCTAGCTGCATAATGGGTATCCAATATACTCCCATGTTTCCAATTCAACTCTCTTCATAACGATAATTCCAACACAATTTCCCTTTTCAGACTCTCACTTCGAGTAAAAATCTGTGCTTAATGAAAAGCCGCATAGACAGAGGACACGCCATGCTTCTATTTAGAGAGCACACGCTGATCTATTGTTATTTGGCATTTCAATGACAAAGTATTATCTTTGGATCTAATATGCCTTCAAATACAAATGCACGAGATAAAAACTCGCGTGTGTTACGCTACAATATTAAAATTGATGATCATGCTGACTCTGCATTTTGCTTCTATATTATTGAATTTGGTATTACGTCTATGCGTTGGTGGTGTAATAATTTATAATCATCGTAATAATAAGAAGGTTTTACAATAAATATATAGGAGCTCAGCATTTCGCTCTATTTCTGCTGTGTTGATACATGCTAAAATAATATATGATACCGACAATGCCTAAAACAAAACTGCCTAATCAGTGCATCTATTGCTGTTTGCTGTTTCCCATCCAAACTCTTTTTAGATTTGCGGCTCCATTCCAATCCATCCAAACAATGCATTCTCTCACTCATTTTATTTTTTTGGCAAACTTTTAGAACAAAACTTTTCAGCCTAGAACCCATGTGTGGTCACAGTTGAAATGTGTTTCATCCAAAAGTCAGGTTCAGATTCAGCAGTCGACCATGTCAAAAAAAAGTATCCTCCCAACCCAGCTTGCTTTTTTATTGCCTTTATGCATGTGATGGCAAATGGCAATGGCAAGTCGTCTCACAATTCTTGGATTTCTCACAGTAAAGACTAAATACAAATAATATGCATGATGGCCTTTTAGTAAATAATCGATGCATAGAAAAAACAGCAAAGTTGACTCCAACAATCCATTATCCCTTATTAGCCTTTTTTGCATTTGACTATATTTTTCTGTTTGGGTGCTCTCAATTCCCAGTCTCAATAAAAATGGAGAGAGAAGAAGCAGAGCTAAAAAAAAAAGTTTTAGAGTTTGATTCAATCTTAAACATTCATTCAAGTATTATGCATCATGTCACAACTCACACACAACTTGCCATTTTGTAAACAATACTCGTTCCGAGCGTGATTGAGATGTTTGCCCTATATTTACTTTTGGTAGACACAGACTAGAGAATAGACACACTTTTTCTCTGACAACTTTGTGCAACCCAGAAATTTGAATTGAAGAAAATCTTAAGCTTTTTAAGGAAAGCTTTACATTTCTTCCATAGAAAAAAGGAGCACATGCTCTGGTAGTCCACGTAAAAAGTCGGAAGAATAGAAGAAGTTGCAGAAAAAGAAGCACAAATCTTCTGAAAATAGCTCATTTCTCTCGATTTTATACGAATTTTGAGAAAGTCATCTATGCATTTTGCCTTTTGTGTTTTATCAACATTCGAAAATGTGAATGTTGAAAAACTCAAACTCTCTCTGCTCTGCGACTCCTCAACGAAGGCAATCTGAGTAGACTTTTTTCTCTATAGACTCTTTCCGTCGCTTGATCACTTGTGCAATTTTCAACTCAATACCCAACTCGCTTTCTCGTTGCTATCTAGACCTCGACTAGAGCAAGTGGGGAAAAAGTAGAGAGAAATGAAGGAAGACATTAGGTTAGAATTTGCAGATAGAAAAGAGAATGTTGGATGTGAAGCAAGTTGCAAGTGTGTGACACGGTGGCAATCGAACTGAAAAAGATTTGAGGACTCGATCCTCTCCTCAAATGAATAAATGGATGGGCTGAATTGAATATGTACGAAGAAGTGGGAAAGGGAGTTCACGAGTAAACACACATAAGATTTTCATTTCAAGCATATATCCACCTCAACCAAGCTGTTGTTCTCTTATCCGTTTTTGCACACACAAACCTATGATCACCCCTGAAACTAGAATTCCTCTACCCAAATCTAACCAGCATGTATGGTCCATAAGTTGAGTTCATATGATTCAGAGAGAAATCCTGTAACACAGACTTGCACATACAGCCACACTCACAATCCAATCCAGTGAACCGTTTTCTCTGTTCCTCTAAACGTAAACGTAAGAAAGGGCTTCTGTCGTTTGAAAGAGAAGGAAGAGAACACGCTTCCCAACATCCAAATCCAACCTCACACTTTTAGTCACTTCTCCGCAGCATTGCAGAGCAGAAGGATATTTAGAGAGAAGAAAATGTGAGCGAGTGAGAGTGTCTGTTCTATATACTCGCATTCTCAGCTTCAGCACTTTTGGGTTTTCTTCCGTTCACAACACCATCTCGTCCTTATTACTGCTCGTGCTCTCACTCCTGATGCAACTCTGTTGCGGCTTCGGCACACCAAAAAAATCCAACATCTTTCGTGTTTATGGTCAAAAAGTGTTTCTGCCAAGATAAAAAAAAATTCTCAAGTCATGGAACAATGTGTTTCTTGTTGAGCCAAGCCAAAAATAAGACGATACACTAACTGATCTGATTGTGATCCGAAGGAAGTGAAGCACGCGGTTTTTTGTGGCCTACCATTTCACCAATTGAATCGTTGACAATTTTTGTGCAATAAAAAATACCGAGTTGCATTTCCTCTTGTGATATATAGGTCGGGGTGCTTCAGGTCACTGCACAAACTTTTGGGACATTAATGAAGAAAAAAAGGATTTAGTGAAAAGTTAGTTTTGTGTGGAGATATGCACACGCTCCATAATATCGTGTGCATGTGTCAGTTATGAACTTGAGAAGGAGAAGCATCTGCACATTTCCCTTCTTGCTTAGTTGAAGGGTTGAGTTTAGTGGCTTTCTGCTGGAGAGAAAATCTCATTTCTGGTGACACAAGGTCGATATTGTTGCCTTTTGCGTTTTATCTGGAAAAGGGAAAACTGGAAAACCACTCGCCGAAAGTAAAAGTAAGTGTGTGTTCAATTGTTGTGTCAAAAGCTTTTCTTTTTTTGAGTCAAAAAGTTGATAAAACATTCCGGGCTTCCTTCCGTGATTTAATAAAACATCAGCAAGATAAAGAAGTTCGTGTTGAGTCCCAAAAGCGGAGAGAAAGATTTTCACACGCGAGAGAAACTTGAGGAAGCTATTTGCGGTGTAAATGTACCCGAACACCCGAAATGGAATAGAGTATCAAAGGAAGACGAGACTCTTTCGTGTTTCCGTTGCTCCCATAAACATTTCATTAGAGAAGATCTGTATAAAGAGATATAAGAGCGGAGAGCGAGTGCGGAGCGGGGCAAAGGGACGGTGCTCCCTGTTCCGTGCTAACAATATCCGACAGATGGTAAACACTTCTGCGTAGTCTTCTTCTTCCTTTGAAGTTGTTATGAATTATCAATAGATCTCATATACATTATTACGTAACGCATCGATATGAACACGGATTTCCTAAGATAAGGTCTTGAGATTTTAGGAAGATGAGGATGAGGGCAAAGCAATTTTGAGAAGAGAAACTTTCTAACCTTTTGTAGAGACACAGGTAAAAATTGTTGGGCGAGGTGAATGAATGGAGAGAGTGTTCCGACTTCTTGGAAAGTTTCCAAAATATTCTCGTCGTCATCATATTCCTAAACTAATACTCACCTCAATGTCTCGTTGGAATTTTCCATGCTCTGACTCTCGAAGCGAACGAAAGTTGCTACACACAATTTTTTTTGATGAGGATCGAGCTCTTGAGTGTGAATGGAACACTCGCACTCGCGTGGGTCTTATTATCCTCATTTGGCGAAGAAGAGGAGGAAGGGGGAACGGAAAGGTGCTTCAGAAAGGAGATGATGAGGTGTACTCGTATTGCTCTTGACAGCGACAGTAATTTAGAATGATCTGCGAGCTCTTATCTTTACTTCGCAGTAGTTTGAGAGATCAATAAAATTCCTATGGTTGGAGGATGAAAATAGACTTCCGGAAACGTATGCACCCTGAGGTGGTGGTGGAATACCTGACCTCACCACGATTGTCGTTAGCCGAGCACATAAACATAATAAATAATGTAGGTAGGTTAGTGTTTGTGTGACTGTGGAGGAATGTTGGGAGCATGGCAGAGAGAAGTTGACATATTACGTGAAACGTGAGTTTCGGAAATGACCAAGTGGAAAATACATAAATTAATTGGTCTAGTGGGAAGGGAGGCGTGACGGAGTGGTTGACCCACGTGTCAATAGTCCATATAGTTGTCTACTAAAGATATATAAAGGCGCTATATCCCATAAATTTCTGTAGTTAGTTAATGAACATTTGTTTGTCATGCACCAGCAGTACGCATTTTTCTGGTTCCATCGCGTAGATTACAGTGCGAGACGAACGACCACTGGAAAGACTAGAGTACTCTTCAAATGGTTCATAGTACATTACATGCACATAAACGTCCTTATAAATTACCGACAGAAATCGTCTTGGTCTAGAAAGTCTTGGTTAACATTTATGGATTGCATCCAGATACACAAATAATTCAAGTTGACGTTCATTCCTGTTCTGTGATCTCATAAAATCATAATTTCTCATCATATCAAATTATAATAATCGCAATTCCCAGTTAACTTTTGTTATGTACGAGTATAATATCTTGCACATATGAGTAGAGAAATCTCACGTACATTCATGCATAGCCCTTATATCCCGATCATCATATCAGTACGCTGCCTCCGATTCAAATAACAACATGGACTTTTAGACATATGCACAAATCTCACTATGCTTCGTCATTCCTCAGGTTGGGAACAAAGTGAAACCTGTAATCATCACAATGTGATAGGATCGTTTAGGATTTTTTTTACTTCCAGTCAAGCAGACGAGTCAAATTCATATTATGCCGACACTTTCTCATCAACTCACAAGATTGAGATTCCTTCTAGCCTCTCGGATATATGCGAAACAAGTAAAACTTCGAACACAATCAAAAAACCTTGATATTTCTTCCAGTTGAACTTGCATAGAAGAAACAATTACACGGATTTCATCATATCAAATTAAATTTTATTCAAGCAGCGAGTATGACGACGACGACCGACGGCGTCCACACATCAATGCACATTTCCATGCAGAAGTTAATTGGTCCAGCCAAGCCTGGGAGAGATGTTTTTTGCAAATCACCGTCAGGCTTCTCGTTGAGTGTGGGATTATGATTACAAATTTCATACAAAATGCTATTCAGAGGATATTACAAGAATCCTTTCAGTGTTATTTCATATAATGAGTGCTACAATGGGAAAGTCAATTTTTTTTATAATTATGCTCATAACAAAAGAAGAAGGTTCTCTGTGGATTATAAAATTCTTAATGGCAACTTCTTTTCAAGAAGCATTTTAAAAGGAACACGTTTTGTTGCTGGATATTACAAAAAAAAATAATTTAATATTTTTTGTCTGTAAAAGAGTCCAGTCCAACACGAGCTCCTCCTAGAACGTAATAGCTTAAAACATAAACTAAATTAATATTCCATTTCAACTTTGATAATATTTTGAGACGCCTCTTTTGATTTGAACTGAACTGGCAAAGCCTGCCCTACCTTTTAAAGAAGATGCTATCAGCACATATGCAGTTCCGTTTCCACTCCAATTCAAGGCTGGAATCTTGTTCCAAAGATAGTCTCGATACCAAAAGCCACACACATTTAAACTATTTTCTGCCAAGAAATATCACATATCTCAAAAAAAAAAGATTCAAGATGCTCAGGGTGAACTTTATTAGTTAAAAATACAAGGAGGAGCTGCTATATCTTCTTTTTGTTGGTGAAGCCGAAGCGACTCGATTCTCTCGATCAACCCATTATCTTCTTTCAGTTTCAATAGGCATAATGATCGCTCTGTCTCAGAATTGGGTGTAGTGCAGATATTGAACGATTTTTTTCCTGGCTTAAATTTGGAAGCTCGCCACGTTTTTTCCTTATTCCTTTGTAATGTCTCCGGATCATTAAGGATATGAGCGTGAGGATGTAATATAGTTTCCAAATGCACGCCCATATTCCTGTGACCTACCTTCGGAAGAAGTTGGAAGTTGTAATAAAATATGAGTGCATAAAAATCCCATCTTCATTAATTCATCTTGTTGAAAGCTGAGAGAGCACAAATCTTCACTGTATTTGCATAAAATGTTTTATTACCTGTGCTCCACAACGAAGCGAACTCAATTCTCTCCTAAAATCGTATGGGGAAGATTAGAGAAAAGGATTTATGCATTTGAGTGTGAGTGTGTGTGTATGCGTTCCTTTGTTTACTCTAGCTTCTCTCTTCATTAGTTAATAGTGAAGTGGCAAGTCGTTGACTGACATGGCATTAATTCTTTACCTGACACACTTCCTGAAAACCAGAGAAGTTGACTGTTGAAGTATATAAGCTTTACCAGGAATTGTTTGGATTGTCAGATGCAAACACACAAGTTAAGTAGACACGGATTTCTTTTCGGGGTACTTCTCAGCTTCAAGAAAGTTTGGCTTGTGGAGAGAGTGTGGAAGGTACTTTCCCCCGAAATACTTTCATTCTTCTTCTTCACTAAACTTCTTTCTTCAAGTAAATCCTCAGCTGAATTAGAATGAGATGATACAAACACTCAAAATAATACTTGACTCGCCTGTCTTAAATTGGATGGATGTCGAGTCGACAAGTACCATTATCCTCATATTGTACATGAGCTTGGAAGCTTATATAAATGCGTTCCGAATTTTCGGTTTTGCAGATGCAGACCATGAGCCACTTCCTCACTTGCACTTCGTCTTGTTCTCATTGCCACCCGTAGTGTGTGGTAGCGCAGTGGTAAAAGTTGTTGCTTATTTTTTCAATACTATTTACTCGCCTCGAGCATGTGCTCGGATTCCTCTTTCCTCTTCCTTTCCCTAACTTTTTGTGAGATTTTTTGGTTCGCTTCTCTGATAAAAAAAAGAAGTAGCAAGAGTTTTTTAGTAGAGGTTTGCTGTGCACAGATGAAGTCATATGTATGCATCATGCATGTATCCACCGAGAGTAGAAAAAGTTTGCATTTCCTAAAGTATCTTGAGGAAGAATCCTCAGAGTGGAACAAGAATCCTTGACTTGTATTTGTGAAAAAGTATATTTTCTTTTTCCTCCTTTTCGTATTCGGTGTTAGCAACCTTGTTAACTGTAATACACTTAAAAAGTAAATCGCAGATGCACTTCTTGTGCAAATAAGATTGAGGAAAAAACGTAGGCCAAAAAGTGTGTTATATTCATTCGGTTTATCTGTTCTAGAAAGGCAGACTTGACGAGTACGTGATGTGGCAGTTGCACTCACACACAGTCAGTCAGTCAAGCCATGTACAATCAGATTGTCAGATGTTTCGAAGAAAAAAAAGAAGTATTTTTCTACATTTTTTTTGTTTTGCAGCTTCGGAATTTGTGATGCATTAAAATGGATGCAAGTATGGTCGTTTTCTACTTATTCGTTCTCTCGTGTCTTGCAGAATTTATGTGTTTTTCATCTTGGAAAATTCTGTGGCTAACTCAACATTAAGTTGATTAAGACTAGACAAAAGGGAGATAAGGGTAAGACATGCATCTTTGTCGCTGTCATGATTTCTTTACTCGAAGAAACTGAATACGAAATCTTTAAAAGCAACATCCGTGTCTGGTATATATATACATATATGTACATCCTAGCTAGCAGAGGTTGGATGTTGGGAAAGGGTTAAAAAATATATGGGGAAAATGTTAAGGAAAATGCAATGCAAATGCATCCGTCAATCTCCATAATTATAAGG
The DNA here is from genome assembly GCA_034687055.1 of Heteromurus nitidus. Taxonomy (NCBI): domain Eukaryota; kingdom Metazoa; phylum Arthropoda; class Collembola; order Entomobryomorpha; family Entomobryidae; genus Heteromurus; species Heteromurus nitidus. Next base: position 51,358 of record JAQFZW010000244.1, on the reverse strand, counting down.
TAACATCTGCTATCTCGATGAAGACAAAAGGCAAAAGTTGAAGACTATCCCGAATCCTGCAGCTAAAGACACAGAACAAGACATTCAGGGGTATGAGCTTTGTTCAAAATGGACAAAAAGGTACATGTATAAAAGATGAGAAAATGGAAGTTCCCCTGAGTTTTGTTTCTCCAACTTTTATCCTTGTTTAAATGCATACTTTACGATCAGTTTATTATCTTTTGATGGCTCTGCGGTAACTGGTATGGCAAGACTTGAAGAAGAGAACAAGGCAGCCATGTGATGTTACATCATCATCGTCGTGATATTTCCATCTTCCATCTCCAGTTTTTTCCTCGTCCCAGAATACTTCGCCAAATGATGCGAAATTATGTACGTGTGGGGTATACGGGAGCATCAATTGTGAAATAACATTGTAGACTGGACGTGGATCAGGTTGTGGTTGTGTGTGAACCTGAACTTGCAGTTTTTTGAAATAATGTTTCTCTCTCTTCGTCATCACCATTACCCTGTATCCAGTTTTTTGTGAATTGGCGTTTACGAAGTTGCGTGATGGAAAAAATAAGACGCTCTGTGTATAGTGCTCACGAAGCTTGTTCCATACCACAATACCACAACAAAAAACAATGCTAAATTGGATACAAGTTGAGAGCAAAGTAGAAAGAATCGGCTCTTGTGAAGATGTGATGATACAACATACAACCTGTTGGAACACTGCGAATTATTTTCATTGCAAAACATAGAGTGAAGAAATACAGAGAGGGGTGTTCATAGCATTGTACTTTGGACCATTGAACGAACTTCGCAAAAAAATGAAGAAAATTATTACTTTCAGTTTCAGAGTTCAGTCTGTTTAAGAGCACAAAGGAAATATACACTTGGAAGCATGTATCGGTTGAGTTAGCAAAATAAAATAGCAAGCTCAACCCCATTCTGCCTTCAATTCCAGATTCCAGACTACACATTTTTCTCACCTGATAGATTTATGTTCTGCTGGAATGGAAGTTCCCTTGTAAAAATAAATTTGGTTGTATTTGTAGTTAAAGTTGTATGAGAACCTTGTCCAGCTAAATAATATATGTGGTCTAATCTGCGTCATTAACCACATTGATGCTATGCATACGGATAAAATTGTGCATTATCTATTGATTACAAGAAGTATTTAAAGGCAACCTTGGCTTGGACTGGACAACATTTCCTTTTGTACAAATCCATTATATCTTCCATAGGGCATATATACATCATTACGATTATTAGCCTATTTCCATATGCCGCCCTACACGCACTCGTTGGATTTGAATTGGAGAGACGGTTGATCACCTTCAGAGTCCATTCACAGCAAAAAAAATAGCTGAGCCACATCCATGTACAGTAATAGTAAGCAATAAACTCTGTATTGTTCTTGTGACATGAGCATTCTTCACATCTTCACCTGCCAAAAAAGCGCATGGCATTGCTTCTCTCTCAATCTCAACATCATCATCCCTGTCATAAACAGTTATCGTTAGGTATGGGTATGGTATGGTGCACAAAGTATATGGTGCTGATGTAAAGGTTCCTCCTCGTAACGTTTCACTACTTCCTTCCTCATGCCATTCAACCTCACATTTCCCGTAATTGGATATGAGCTTGCAAAAGAGCAGCCAAATCTAGACGTACTAAAATGCACATGAATAGCGAAATGAGATTGTAGGTTGGAAAAGCATTTGCGAACCTCCACAACTCAGCTATCGTCATACTTCCTCTCTCCTCATACAAATGTTAGTCCACAGTTATTAACTGTACCCAAGTATACCTTGTGCAATGTTACCTGCTCATCCTTTTGTTTATCCAGGTCATTAAGATATACATAACTTCTGCTGTTGGTACGACTCGTCGCAGCAATCAGCTTTATTATGCATTCCAAATCATTTTCGAAAATTATGAGAACAAAACTCATTACGAAACCTGAACAAGGATGCATATTTTTTGTAAGCTTGTAAATTATACATGAGAGAATTTTTACTTAAACGTCTAACGTTGATGTTACAAACAAGAGTCGTGTGAGAATATATAGGCTTACAGGTAAACAAGCCTAGTTGCATACGTGTAATTCTCCAATTATCACAAGAAAACCTTGAAATTGACATTCACTTCAATTCACAAAAGAAATGAAAAAATGGGATATTGTTCAAAACCAACCAAGCTTCCTTCCTTCTCGTATTACTCTTGTTTCTATTATGTGCAAATTCCCATGAAGAGAATTTCGTGGTTCTTCGCACAAGAAATGTGACAATTGATATAAAAAAAGTTTATTGCTCCAGACCCCAACTTGGCATTCGCAATTCGCATTCCATTCTGCCTTCATCACACATGCGATTTCGAGGTAAAACGGTCTTTAAACTCTCAACTCCAAATTGAGAATTTTTTGCAAGTTTAAAATGTTAAATGGGAAATGACTCACGCTCCCTTTAGAAACCTTGGGTTGACATGTTTTATGGACAAAACACCTTTTGTGATTGTGTGGATATGTGGATGTGGATGCGTGCAGGGGAAAGGATGAACAAGATTACGCATTGAAACACTCCACCTCTCTCCGAAAGGTACAAAAACGATGAATCACACAAAACAAAAAAATGCATACGAGTGCGAACTCTGGAACACTAATGCGCTTCCTGTATTCCCACTTGTTGTTGAGTGTTGTACTCTTACCTTATGTCATGCTATATAGCATAATATATTGTTAACCAGTTTTAACAAGTTAGTGTGAACAAGCGAAACATATAAATACAAAACGTGTATCTTCCGTTGCAATGTTTGGATATGCTCACATTTTGCCAACAAAAGTCTCTAGTTCGCTTCTGGCATACTATATATGCCTGCTGTAAGCTTCTAGGTTCATGGTGATGGTGACTCATGGTTTTGTTGCAAAACACAGAACCCTAAACCCATCTCTCGCATCAAAATCATGCGTAAAGTGTTAGCAAGCATTGCAAACTGAATTGAACGAAGAAGGAAGAAAAACGAGGCTTGCTCTTTTGATGTTGTTACTCACTCGCATTTGTTCCTCGTGCGGCTCTAGCTGCATAGATCGTGATAGCTGCCAGTATTTCATGTAAGAATTATACTCTCTGTTTTTAGCAAAATAATTTTCATGTTCCATTCTAACTTTTGTGTACACAACATATCAACGTGATCAACCGCTACATGAATGGCAAGGCAGACTAATTGCATTAAAAACTATTATTTTTAGCGTGCAGTAGTTGTGGTGGTCGTGTACAAAACCATGTTTTAGTTGGGACTTGGACAAAGCAGACTGAGCTCAAAAAAGTGGGACGCTTTGTCTTATTGCATTTTGAGCTCTTGTGTGGTGTGCCGAGTGGCTGTGGTGTGTGCGAAGAACGTGCAAACGTTGTTCTGACTTTTAAAGGAGAAAATCTTATTTTTGGATTGAGATTGAGAGATTTGGGTGTTCTCAGAGAAAAGGGCCTTTTGTGATGTGGAAATTGTAAACTCCCAGTTTTATACATACATTTCATCCTTTCTGTTGACGTTGTTGAGGCGTGCTTGCAGTCACAGGATTTCACACACACAAAATGTGTTACAAATTAACAAATTTATTAAGGACAACGATGCCTATTTGTTTTCTTTTGATATAAGTATATTGCTGGGCTGTCAGACTCAGTCTTCTCGAGTGTGACATCCGTGCAATTTTCGTTAAGAAATACGTGAACGGGGAAAAGGGTACGTATACTTCAGCAAAATCTTACGTGAACCATGTTCCACACCATATCCTTTGTTCTTTAGTCACACTCACACTATGATGCCGAGTAGAATTGGAAAAGGGGGCACGGGAGGAATGTAATCAAATACTAATTATTCTCTTTTGTGCATAATTTTTCGCCTTCGTCCAACGATCCAACAAGATTGAGATTGACAGGTGATCTACATTTACAAGTATTATATTATAGAGATACATTTCTGTTAATACGCATAAGAATATTTGCAAAACAAACACATTTTCATGCAAACTTTGCATTTCATCATTCGTGAGCATAAAAAATTGCTCAAATTCAGTGATACCTGGTGTCATTTGTGCAGTAGCAAAGAAGAGGAACCAAGCAATTTTATTTTACAACTTTTCAACTTCTGTTCCATTCAATCAAAAGTTTGTAAGTTGTAACGGCATCCTCGAAAAGTAACTCAAGAACCTGTCAAATGATCTGCATATTTTGCAAAAAAGCGTAGCGAAGCAGGTGTCCGTCCGTACTTCCTCTCTTTTGCAACTTGCCTAAACTAAAACTTGTGTGCATATAAAAAAGCCTCTTCCTTCGAATAATGTGAAATGAATGAAGGAAGGTTACAAGCTACATGGTAGAATGTCCTCAGTCCTCAGCTAAGCTACTCATAAGAAAATGACTTGAATTGAAATGCAAAGAACGTTCTTCACCCTCGTCAGATAATATGCGTTTATGCGTATAGCGAATCTATTGCATAAATTATAGTGATCAAGACATAAATTCCATCTGCGAAGAGCAGTCAGTTTCTTGCCCTTTCCGTATCAACTACACAACTACACACCTTGATTGTTTTTTATGTATGACTTCTCCTTGTGACTTGTCTATAATATATGCACAATCCAATGTAACATTTTTTGTATGTTTTTGCAATTTACAGATAAGTCGTTCCTTGGAGGACATTAGAAGAATCGTGTTATGGAGTAATTATCATCGCGAACAATCGTATATTTCTGCTGGACTATACAAAAGTTAGATGTTTGTGTAGCAAATTAAAGTGACTTGTGGTGTAGTTCGCGTGGACAAGACGTGAAAAATTTGTTCGCGACATATTCTTCTTAAAAATAAGAATTGAACAAATCAAGGAGAGACAACATCACTCGTTAGACTCTCTCTTTCTAGTGTTTCCGTGCACAAGTGTATTCCGTTTACGTATCATTGACTAATTACACAAGAATATAAATATCATCCTTCCTCCCCAACATGTCTGGAGGACTGAAAATGCTAAGTGGAAGTGACATGAGCCCGAGTAAGGACAACTTGATCATTTCCTCTTTGGAGGATGTGCACATTGCCTCAGACGAAGTGAACATGGACATTTCTGTAGAGATTGGAGGGAAGGGTGTCAGCGACAACAAGGAGAACCACGGGATCATGAAGAAGCAAGGTAAAGACAAAGTGATGATTCAGGACCCCATCGAGGTGACGGTAACTCATCAGAGGAACCTCATCAATAATGGGAGTCTCCGCCAGAGTAAAGAGAAGGAGGAGAGGAGCATTCATCATCAGAAGAAGAGTAAGCAGTCACAATTCAACCCATTCCTTGTCTCCCAGCCACCTTCCGTGTTGAAGGGAAGTGCGAGGGATGAGAAGATGACCGCCGCGGCGGAGTCGAGCCCGACCCCGATCATTAGCCACGAGGTGATTGACGGTGGAGCGATGATGAATGCAAATGATGGACCTATGGTGGTTGAGGTGGATCCTGTGATGGATGAGATGAGCAGTCGGAGAGGTTGCTGTGAAAGTGTGAGTAAAAGTAAACAATGATATATTAGTGGCTCAAAGCTTTTATATTGCTAATTTGCGCAAAAAGAAAGTTGGCTTTAGTTTCCTTTGAGAAAAATGCTGAAAGGACGAACTTATCAATCGCCTCCATTAGGAGTATTAATCAATCATGGGCCATCTGCCACTTCTTTTCTGACAAAAGACAACCTAAAATTTACATGACCATAGCTTATAGAGTGGAGTAAACAGACAGGTCTCTCTCATGACAAGAAAGATTATACGCTTGGATTCTTCGTACCAAAAATGAGCTACTTATTTAAAGGCTATGTGATTTTCGCAAAAAATTGGTGGGTGATCTACTTTTCATAATTTTTCCATTTACTAATCCATCCATTAGATAAGCACACAAAACCCCTAGATCAGGATCACTTTGACCTGCAAACATTTTTCTCCCATATTCCATATGTTACATTAGTGCACTTTTAACACTGTTATTTTGACATTGGCGCAGGGTTCTGGTTTTCGTTAAATAAATGCCTCCAGTGTCCATATATCTCTTCTGCTCTTAAACCAAAACTGCTCCGGAATATTTTTGGAAATAGTAAAACCACATTGTGCGTCAATACTTTTAAAAAATCATAGTTTACTAAAATTAGCGATGCGTGTATTCGACCTCAGACGTCATCCTCAAGTATGATATGACATAAGACTTACCATTAACCAGGCTTCGTTTTCGTAAAGTTAAGAATGGGCATTTCGGAAAAGGTAAAATGTGGAGCCAGTCCTAATTTGTATGACCATAAATTTCGCTTTCTGGAACATATTGCGTATAAAGATGGTATGCGAATGTATGTAGGTGTAGATTTATAGTAAGAGCATGAGCAACTGGAACAAGATGGATCACAGGTGCATATGTTGACCATGTGCCAAAATTTGAGCCAAAAGCTGGATGTGGATGTCATGTCAGTGAATGGAAAACACTTGCCATAAAGCTGCAAAATAGAAGATTTAAAAAAATCAGAATCCATTATTAATTATGTTATAAATATTATAATTAATTGTTCAATGTGTGCCGAGTAAATATGGCACTTATAAAATTTAAAAAGCCCATCTAGCCTTTGTAAAAATTAGATCATCTTTACGCACTGAACTTTAATTCGAGAATGTGGAAAGAATTTTACGGTAGTTGAGTGCGCTAGCATTAAATGAGTAGAGTAATTGATGCTCTGACTAAAATTACAATTACGTGAGTGGTTAGTATCATCATCGAACCTTTTCTCATAATTACCAACGTAAACACACTGACTCCCTGACAAAAAGATTTCGTTCACGAGTTTAACATGAAGAAAATTAGTCACATTTTATTACTCACTGGTCTGGTTTCAAGTTCGTAACAGTGTTAATTCACAATATGAGTCAGTTCAGTTGTTGAGTACAATAACACTCGCATCAAATTATGAATGGCCTGTTGCACACACGTGCATCACCAGAATTCCTCTCCCAAAGTTTATGCTTCTTGATTCCACTATTCACCATTCCTCACATCACATCGTATTTAGTTTTAAGTTCCACTTGAAAAACAATCTTAACGCTTGGAATGAAAATAATAAATTTGATCGGAGAACTTTTTGTGCCATGTGGCAATGAGTACGATGAGTAAATATTAAATACGTAGGTGCATCTAGATCAAAAGATGAATGGACGGCCAACCAGTGTGTTGTGGAATGAGTTTCAGTATTTGTTCATCACAACGAAACGATACATGTCATCTACTTCACGACCTTCACAACTTAAACAGAGTACTAATCTGTAGCTAACCATCCGTTGAAAGTTGCATGCGTGTTCCAATGAACACAACTGTGGATCTAGTGTGATCATGAGCCTAGATTTGATTGTTTGAAATAAAAAATCGCTGTGAAAAGAAAAGGGCTTAACCATATCTACCCAAAAGTTGAGAAGATATTGCCATAATTAAATATATTTAATGGAATTATTGTTCATTGAGCTGAGACAACTCATACTACGGAAAGGTCATTTTTAATTTGATTTTGGAAGCGGAATCATGATACGTGCTCTATTGGTTCTATCAAACCCAAACAAGCAGGCATTATTATATTATTACAATTAATATAAGAAAGAATATATAATATTGCACGAAGTTCCTTGTCTTATCAAATTGTACATAATATATCCTCTGCGGATCAAGATTGAAGGAGCAAATTAATGTCCTTGTAAAAATTCAAGGGTAGACATCACCGGCCGCAGTCAAGGAAAGTGAGTTTGTGAGTTGAGTTTAATTCTACTTCATTGGATTGCAGAAGTGTAATTGCGGCTGTCGGTGAAGTATATGCCCTACGTACAATTTGATATGTTTGTCATTTTAAAATTCAGGCATGAGGCATACATGAGATCTTGAAGGTGCATCTGCGTGCACTATACGCACGCATTATGAGAGCAGAGTTAAGAAGTATCTGCATTCGTGAGCTTAATGAATCGAGATTGGCTAATTTAAAAAAATAAGAAGCAAGTAGTCATTCGCATGTACCTTTGATGCTTAATGTCTAGCAGTCTTAAATGACGTGTTTGTGCTTGAGAAATTGAGTAATTAAGGTGAACGAATCATCGTTGATCCACACGTCAAAATGAGATGTGCTCAGTTTTAAGATAAAATACCAGACCAGACCAGCGTCATCTTCATAAGTTTTGTAACTGAAAGTTATATGAATGGTTCCGACTCATAGGACGTGTTTCAGCGTATATACACAGACATTTCTAAATTTCTTCCACATGTTTCTGTCTGTCTTAATTAACGGCAAAAATGCGACAGGCTCCTTCCCAGAACTATGCACTTGGGTTTCGTAAAAGTTTTCTTATCGGATTAGAAAATGTATCAGTTCCTCCAAAAAGGCATTCTCCTCGCCGATCGCTTATCCATTTATCTATCTTCCAATGTCAGTAATACCACCGTGCACCGTGTCGTTTTTATCCCAGAATGGCTAGAATGGAATCGGATCTAATTTAATTGTAATTGTGGCTTTTGAAAACAATAATAAAATGTATCGTGAAAGCTGAAAGAATATACATATCCATCAAAACTGGCGACATTTAGAAATCTGGAATTTCCATTGCTGTCCTTGCAATTTGCAGTTGTCACTGTTGACTTTCATTTTGCTGAAAGCTTTTATGGCAATAATTGAAGTGAAGAGTGAGTTGTTTGCAAATTGCAACTGAACGACGCCTGTTTGCTTACACAAAGTACTATTTTTGCATATGCACTTTTCTCCTGGTTTATGTACCATTTTTGCATTAGATTTGGATGTCAATTGACACACATCTCACATTGCTGACGTGCTGACTCATTACTCAAACAAGTGATGGGCTAGGGATAGGTCCCATTTCCTACCTAAAAATTCAGCTAAAAGGAGATGCGCGTATGATAATGATGTGGGATGTGGGATTATCTGCTTGTAAGATCAACTATTTTTCATGCTAGGATGACTCGTGCATGAGCAACAGGATGAGCTCAAATCTACATGCGCATTTATTGTCCGCATAACCGTCGCCTATGAAGAACCTAAAGGCATCGTGGATTAATAACCTCACATCTGGAGCATTTATCATCAAAATATAATTTTCATCTGTTCAGGTGTTTCATCTCCTGATGAAAATGCAAACCGCATAGCGGAACACACTTGCCTACTTTATTTTTTTGGAGGATCCGAAAGTTTAAGGAAGTTACAAATAGAAATTGAATGGTAAAATGGAATGTGCCTAAATACTTCACTTTCTCATGAATAAATCATTTCCGGAGAAAATTAGCATAGATATTCAATTACGTTTTTCAAGCATGCTTCAACACGTATTCGCAGAGTTTCATTTCTATTCAGTTAGTTTCGCTTGAGGAGAGGAAGGCGGAAGATTCTGTTGAGGATCTCATTCTTCAATTCATTTCACTTTCACTCGTCAAATTTTTCCATCTGATAAATTTTCTGGTGTGAATGACTGATTACAAGTTTCTCGACTGTATTAACTACTATCTCTGGAAAAATTGCGTATTTTTCTGCCTATCTAACTGTTGACTGGAGTATGCGGTGAGACACTTGGCAATTTAAAATATATGAGGCGACAGTGCATAATGAATGCTGATAGCGAAATTCAATTTCATTTTTTATCAGACAGACATGCCTCAAAAGATAATGAATGAGAACACTTCTTTGAGATGAATATAATTTGGTTTTCGTTTTCAAAAGAAGCTCACAGAAGCATTTTTTTGCATGCCGATATCATGAGTCAGATTGTGGGCAAAGATTTTTCATGATGACTCAGATGAATGGGCATTTTGTTGATGACAATTAGGGACTGAAAAATATTCAGTTATCTCAGTTTCATTAAAGTTCAACCAAAATATGTGAAAGGTTAGAGTTGCTCTGAGGTTATCTTCAGCTCAATGGAGGATGGAGATGGAAATGCGTGAGGTTAATTTGCGAAAAGCATATGAATTGATTAGAATAACAAGTCGTGCCCTTCCGCCTGCTGATCAGACATAAGTACTTCCAATTTAATTTGTCACAGTTTTGGGTAAAGACAGAAATTTTCGCCAATTAGGCATCCCTTCTGTTCAGTTCAAAAAAGATTTTTCATGTGAAGTCGTCGTTGAAGGTGAAATTTTTTTGGTCCAAACTGAAACGAAAAAATGAGCTATAATCATGATGATGCTACTATTGCTCACTCACATTTTGCATTCCAAGAAAAGTTAGAGATACAATCACCCTTTCTAAAATTACACGCCAACTTTCTTCCTCTTCCGAATACTTTTCGGAGGTATTTCATCACACTCTCACCCACAAGAAGATATATATATGCCCTATATTTCAAAATAACCAGTCCATTTGGATGAGAAACATGTGCGAAAAGCCATTTGCTACAAAAATCATGTCTTGTTTAAACGGAGTTTTCATAAGAGCTCTCTTCTGCAACATACATTGACATTTGGCTTCATGTGTATCTTTTTCCCTTCACCTCGTCATAAACACTTTAGCTTTTTAACATCTCTCTCTCTCTCTGGCCACTGTCAAAAATGGGTTTCTCTCTGACTGAGTTCGCATATGTAAACACTTGATTGTGGGAGATGTTGCCAACACAAGGTCTATAAACTGGCAGATATTCCCCATGTCTCACGAAACCTTGTTACAAAAAAATTTTGTTTCAGTGTGCTAATGTTGTATTATTGCTATATACAATATAGACATTTGGAATAAGTTTTTAAGTTCCAAGGTCTTTTCCCTTCTGCTCGCTAATGGAGCATAAAACGTGTCAACGCGCTCCACTCTCCTACTCGTCCAGCCACTTTTTATTTTTGAAAGTTTTTGAAAGTGTAACGTGCTTTAACGAAGTCTAAAAATGAGAAATATGGAAAAAGTAACACAATTACTTTTGTAAATATGATTTGCATAGTTGAGTGGAGAAATATGTCGCAACGACCAAATAAAAAATATATTTTCCGCATTGCAAATTTGCAAATTACAAAAGCTATGAAATTTTTCTTTGATGATGTCAGCAAATTCATGTGTGCTTTAAGGAATTTGGTGACTTGACTGATGGTGTTTCTTACAAGTATGCAGCTCCAGCTCGCCCTCTGTCATGTCATATATACATTGCATATGTACATCAAGTAATATATCAGTAAAACATACTCAATTTGGCTTTGGCTACGGTCTCCGTCGCGAAAAAAAATTGGCTGCGGGTATGATCACGAAACATACATACATTTTTTGGCTCTGACCAAGTGCCATGTCAAGGATATTTTTGAATTTGTAACAGAAACAATTTGATTACGGAGCACAGCGGCATGACCAATAGGAATGTACATGTTACACACAACTTGTTACAAATTATGAACATGTAGGCAGACTTACAGAGACAAATTGCAAATGAAAAATTTGAGCAAGAACTGATATGTAGTTCCCTTGAATCCGGTTCAGTTGGGTCAAGAGCGATCATTTCCCACATTACGTTATACTTATGTCATACTCTTTTTCTTTTGACATGCTCAAAGTAGGATAAGCAATATATATGTGCACCACTGTTGATTTGGCGTAACTGGACAATCCACTCATCTGCCACGAGCTGGACTTTAGCCTTTCACTGTCAAAGTATAAATCGGAAAATTCGCATTCGCACATACTTTTGTGGTTTGCTTGGTTTATTTCTGCATATGTTTTAAGTTACAAAAAAAAGTGATGATACAGTCTCCACATAAAACAGGAGCTTGTGATAATGTGCAAATGTAGCTCTGGCTCAGCGCTCGTTTGATTAATCACTATGTTTAAAAAGCATCCTCCTTTTAATTCGATTTGACATTCGCTAAAATGATAGCGCTGAAATGGTTACATATGTGCTCTCTCTCTCATTAAACTCTCCATCCAATCCATTCTCCTCGTTTCTCTCGGTCATATATTCGTCCTCTGCAAAAAAAGGATGTGTAATGTGTGGATTTTGATATGTCATGATGATTACGATGGCCATCAACCAATAAATACCCTTCTGCTATATTTATATGTATTTTTTCATGCAAATTCTCCAGTGTTCTCCAGCTTGTCATGTGCTTCAAAAGCATAGCATCACTTTTGGTCCGGCAGTGCAAAGTACATGTATTTACATCTTTTGATCTCCAAAATCTCACACTTCACACACACACCTTCTTCAAATAATCAAAAGCCTGTGTTCTTTGTTATCTTGTTGCGTGTGTTGGGTTGAGTCGAGTTGACACTGAATATTTTTCACCGCTATCGTCGCAGTCACAACTAAATTGGAAATCGTATGGAATATATTCATCGAATATCGTGTCACATGCCACATACACTTTCCTCTGTGTATGTGTACCTGTGAAACATTGTGTCCAGTTATCCAGCTCGAGTGAGGCGGAAGGCGGAGTCGGAATAAAGAGGCTACTGTGTAGGATATAAATGAAAGGGCTAACGTTGACAGTTTGATAGGGCCACAAAGCCACATCCACCGAAAGAAATTGTATATTTTACATTATATTACGTTCAGGGCTCATATATTATGTAGTTCCGTATGAATTTTTAATCACTACTTTGCATCGAAATATCAAGCGCGACGATATATGAATGAATTGTCATACCCGAACTATTTATGCTGAAAGAATAGGTTTACTGTGTTTTAATACTTTGATGACTACCCGTGTGCAATATTAATGAGTCCGAGTAATGTCCAGTCGGACTGATTGCTCAAAGTTATAACTCTTTTTATATACATTAGGAGACCCATCCGAAAATGGGATAGAAAATACAGTGCGGAACAGTACCTATGGGAAAGGAGGAGCAAAAATATCTGCACATACTTGAACACTCGTTAAAACAATATACTCAACATATTTTTTTACCAGAGTTTCTCTTTTCCTCTCGTCACTTCAGCAGTTCACTGTTCATTCCAGTGAAGGTCTACAAAAAGTCCAGTTCAGCCTTCTTCTGGTGGATTGGCAGGAAGTGTTTCCAACTCAATTCCCTAGTTTCCGCTCTCATAAAAAAGTGAAAGCGGAACTGGATTTTCTTGGAAGAGACACATTCCGAGTTGTATTGCCTCGAGTGAAAGCTGTATCACACGTGCTTTCTTTTTTCTTGGGACGTGATTGTGAAAGCTAATATCCTCTAATACATCATCGTCACCATTTACTATGATCATGGGCTTTTGGGAAGTTGTCGATGTCGTCCTTTCACCCATCTCGGCTCTCCTGCTCAGCACAGTCGTGCTCGTGAGCAATTGGCTGGGCTTCACTATTCGTGACGAGGTGTGTTCCTTGAAGCGAACAAGAAATCACATAAAAATTATTACTCTTCCTGTCGTTATCCTACTTAAATTCTCATAAAGTACAGCAGCAGTTTTTGGGTTTGGGTGTATCCCTGAAATAATAGGAAGCTATAACTCAGCTTTAACTTAAATGCTAAAAACATTGACAAGACATAAAATAATAAAAGGAATGCTCACCTAGTCTTCCCTTTCTCGTATTTGCAGGAGAGGAGCCGACTGGACCGCGTGATGAGGAGGAAGCAAGAGGAGCGTACTTCGGAGTTTAGTCGGATGCAGTCAAAATTCCGTCTGGAAGGGGATAATAAACTCATTCTTAATTTGGGGTGGGAGGAGCTCGTCCAAGCACTTCAGAAACGAGAGCTTACTGCAACGGCTGTCTTAGAAGCGTATAAAGCAAAGGTATTTCGTCGGAATAGGATAATTTTATTAAATTTACGACTCTGCAGCCAATTACAGTTGCAGAAACGGAGGAGAGCGAAATGTTCATTTTATATATTCTCGGATGATGCTTTCAGGCACTTGATGCAACCTTGAAGTACAACAACATCACCGACTTCATTCCTCAAGCGACGGTAATAATTTACACTTAAGATCCATCATCAAGGTTTACTGCTTCCAGCAGGAGAAATCTGCTGGAGTGTATTTTTTATGAGTCGTAAAAAGTAGTTCAGTACACCTCATCATCTCCCTTTTTACTTCCACATCTCTCACACCTTTACACTTTATTCCTTTCTTATTCCATGTCTGAGGCTGGCTAAGTTCTGAATCCACGTTGCCTCTTCGTGTGTGGCATTCTGGCATTATAGTCATGACTCACGACTTGTTGTGTTAGTGTCATAATGAAATTATGGGTTCTTGATCTTCCGTTCCCTTTAAGAAGCCTGGAGAAAATCAGAATTTATCGTTTTTACTTATTCTGTTGATGTGCGCTTTCCATACTTTTGTAGCAATGGGCAAAAGAGCTGGACAGTCTTCCAGAGCCGAAGGGACCTCTGCATGGAATACCTTTTTGTGTGAAAGATGACACGAATGTTGAAGGCCTTGACACAACTCTCGGTTACGCCAAGAGGTTGTATCAACCAGCGTCGGAGACGGCAGTTCTGGTTAAAACGCTGATGGACCTTGGGGCAATCCCATTTTGCAAAACGAATGTCCCTCAAACTTTATTCACGTGGGTTATTATTATTATCTAGTTTCGTTGTTTTATTTTATGGCAAATTATGATCATTTGAAGATAATCTCGGATTACACCAGTTTTTATGAAAATGACGGTAATATTTGCATAAAACAGATATGGAAGTGACAACCCTGTATTCGGATGCACGGTAAATGCAACGAATCCTAAGTTGAGCCCAGGCGGTTCCAGCTCGGGAACGGGGAGCTTGGTAGGAGCTCATGGCTCTATGTTTGGTGAGAAAAATTTTGCATGGAGAAAAAAGTTTTGTATGCGGAATTTCGATAAACAAAGTCATATAATATTTTGGGATTTTCATAGGGACTGGGACGGACATTGGTGGAAGTTTGAGGATTCCAGCTCACTTTAATGGAGTTGCGTCCATTAAGCCCACCGTAAATAGACTCAGGTGTGCTTTCTCTACCAGAATCATTGTATAATTTGAGAATGTGAAATCTATTGTTTAACCTTATCAATTTTGTGTACAGCAACGTGGGAGTTGTATCATCCTTGCCCAACCTTGTTGGATGTGAGTTTTTTGTGTGAATAATACCTATTCAATATTACAAAGTGCAGTTTCAAGTGGACAATAACAATACCTTCATCAATCACACTTTTATTTTTAATGGTGCAATTTTTTTACTTTCTGCTCCAGTGACCGCCGTGCCTGGAGTAATTGGGAAGACGCCGTCGGTCGTAGCGACCGTTTTTAAGGGAATCTCCGAGGAGTTCCGCCAACATAAATATGACCCTCAAATTCCACCAATTCCATGGGACAATGCGGTATGTTGTTCTTGTCCAGCAAACTATCATTTTTCCTGGAGAATAATACAGATTTGGCTTGACTTGATAGTTTCTCATTTTTTGTTGTAAAATGTGTGTAGCTATTCCAGTCGAAGGAGAAGCTTCGTATAGGCTACTTCACAAGCCTGCCTTACTTTCCAGCGATGGGTGATACTGAAGAGTCCGTTCTCCGAGCCAAGTCCTCTCTGGAATCTCTTGGCCACACTCTTGTTCCTTTCACTTTGCCGGATCAATACGGTTATATGCGGACAATTGGACGCTTCCTTCTTGCAGATCATGCTCGTCACTTTAGTAAAAGTTGGTGAGTCTCCATCTCTAGTTTCGCCCCAAAAGCAGTCAAATTATTCATTTAACACCGACTTGACCCTGGACAATTTTTTTGCTGTCAAATTCTAGGAAAGGAGAGAGGATCGCGAAATCAGTTGCCTTAACTTATTTAGGATCTTGGATCCCAATGTCCATTCAGAAAATGATTGGGAGCATGATGAACTGTCGCATATTCCCCTTCCTCTACTCGAAGCGTATGGCAGTTCTGTTTGGTGCTGGAGCTTGCACATCTCAAGATCTTTGGGATGCGAATGGAGACAAGTGTAAGGTGACTGATCAGATTTTGGAGGAATGGAAGCGACTCAATTTGAACGCTGTGATTTGTCCATTGTTCCCATTCCCTGCGCCACCTGTCAATAATCCTGGTCTGATGCCAAGTAAGTTGTCAACCAAAGAAAAAAATTTTCTTGTTGGCTTTCGTCCACTTTCTTTCAGAGACAGAGTAATTATGAAAGTTCTATATAATCATTTCTCTCCTTTCTTCATTATAGCTGCTATTGTGTATGCCATGATCTGGAATCTGGTGGACTTCCCTGCAGGCGTTGTTCCATTTGGAAGGGAAAGTGGGAAAAACATTGAAGCCTACGATGATGAAGGAGACAATGCCCTCAAGATGGCCAAGAAGGTATTTTATTTTAGCAACACACTTTCTATATTACGCAATTCTTTGTGTTAATTTGTTCCTCGAGAAAGTGAGAGACACGACAATCTAATCTAACGATGATTGACTTTATTTTTTTCTTTGATCTACTTTCGCAGGGAATGAAGGAGTCTATAGGAGCTCCAATTGGTGTTCAAGTCGTGTCCCTCCCCTTCAAAGAGGAAGTTGTCTTGCGTGTCATGTGCGAACTGGAACAGTTTTCTTACAAACACTAAAAATAAATCCTCTTAAGTTTTTAATAAGCAATTTTATTCGAAGTTTTTTTTGTTAAACTTTTTAAGTTATTAAATTTTATGATGGGCCATTTTATGTTGTTTTAATGTATGTTTATAAATTACATTTTAAAAGTTTGGCTAATCTTCGTTGATGACAGCACAAACTTCGGCCATGCATTTTTATTTGTGTGCTTAAACAATTCAGTTTTTGACTTGAAAACTTTCTTGTTGTGATGATTCGTGAGTTTATATAAATGTTTTGAATTTGAAGAGTATGTTTTGTAGAATGATGACGAAAGCTGTGATAACGGATTCAATAACATTAAATTTTTCTGTGCTGGCGATCAGTTTTAAATGGAAAGTGAAACATGTACGCAATTATGTTTAAAAATTTAGTTATGGTGGTTGGTTTACTTGATTGTTCAATCGTTAATCATATATATTTCATGATTTTTTGAGGGTGTTGATGCTGACGAAGATATAAAAATATTTTGTAATTTTTAAAAGAGTCGCATATTGCCGATCGCCGCAGATAACTTTCATTCAAACAAGGTAATTTTACGCGAATGCTCGCAGTGTGTTTTCGACGTGTCATTTTAAAAGGAAAATGGGATGATGATGATATGCCATTTTGATGTAAGTTAAAATATTAATGCCGTGCTTAGTTTATGATAAATACTCCTAGTTCGACTTTAAGACGCAAAAAACGAAACAATGCCTTTAAACTGTAAGTCGTTACAACTCAAATTGAAATTGAGGTTAAAACACGATGATGATTTTTGCTATTCTTGTCTAATCTAATTATGGAAGTCGATGGGGAAAAGTGATGAGGACAAGATGTGTGATAAGACTTTAAATTCCGCATGTAATTTCTTGTTGTAAGCGTCATGTCCGTTGTGAATTTGTGAGTTGAAAATCTGTGTAGCTTCTTGCTGCCCGTATATGTGCTATTGTGTCAAATGAAAATAAAGTGAGAATCAATTTTGTAATGATTTCGGGTGTTGTAAATTTTATGAAAATACATGAATCAGATCCACTCCAATCCAATGAATCAAATCTCTAACCATTCACTGCAAATGTGCAGTATTGGGGATTTTTGTGACCATAAATTACATCAGCGTTTATCTGTGAAATCATTTCCTACAACGACGTAATCAGTTGTGATAATTTAAAATGTGTTAAAAGTTCACTTGAACTTTGAGCTGTACTTGAAGTATGGAACCGGCATGAGACAATCAATATACGAGGTTTATGATACGTATCTTATAAATTACCAATGAAAGTGACGTCTGGTGCAAGTTATTAAATCAGAGTATAGTATCACATAGACAGGACAATTTTCCCAAAGAACGTACCACCCAACTACCAGAAGCATAAGAAAAATCACTTTTACATACTTACAATTAGAATGCATGCTCAAAAGTGGAAGTAATAATTCCATATCAATTGGTCCAAAAATATTGCGACCATAAATAAGCTTATTTGTAAACATAATGCATCCACGTCGATAATTGCTTTGATTGATCCAGAGAGCTCTCCAATACTGCAGAAAGTTGTGTTACGTGTCATTCCAGTTCTTTGTATTTAACGATTCAGCAGATCAGTCATACTGACGGAAAGCTCCGCTGATGCTGGAGAATTGTTTTGCATTCAGAATAATTATATTGCAATTACTTGGGTCTATGAAAACCAAAAAATTGCCAATATTACAATATTTACGTGCTAGTTCCTACCAGAAGTGTGCAATGCTATGCAATGATACAGCCAGCCTATAATACTCACATACTCTATAAAAATTCCCAGACCACAGGATAATATTCATCCGCAATCTGGAAATTTCTTGCATTGCAACATAACACAGCTATTATGCATATATTTACTCGTATATTATATTCAACACAAGCATAGAAATATGAAAAATGTAAAGGGAACAGGAAACTCTCCAGTTTAATTTCATTCTAGATTAGAGACGCATAATATTCACACTTTGTTCTGCAAATCACTGTGAATCTCTTATAACCGGTATGCAACAAAACATGCGAAATCTCAGCAAGTTCACCATATCATCACCAAAATGAGTTCAAAACATACCTAAATTTTGTATACGAGTACCTTTCAATAATAAGGCAGCAATTGCTCAAATCCACCAAATAACAGTTCGTATAAAGAGTAAACGTGTCCCGATCTGCCGATATCATAAAATACGAATACGAAGCAAGAGTAGCAGTACGGTGCATTAAGGCCACCCCTCACTGGCAAGGTGCAACAAGGTGTAGCTTTTTAAAAAGCAGCTTCTTGGAGATGCACATTCACACCAAACAGCTTCATATGAAGCAGCTCCTTAGCGCCGAGGAGCTGCTTCACGAGGAGCAGCATCACATTATGCTAGTACACTCACATTGACGAGATGAAAATTATGTGCAGACAAAAAACGTGAAGCGCACCTTGTTTTCGTGAGCTTCTCCAAAAGAAGCTCCTCGACCAAGACGCTAGATCATTTGGTATTTGCTTTCTCGTTGAAAGCTAGATTTTTCTTGATTTACGAAATCTTGACGAAAACAACTTGTTATTAATGTGTATTTAAGTAAATAATTGTTCATTTAACATTTTTTGAACGTTCAAAGTAACAAACAGTAACGACAATGGTAAGATTAGATATTTCCAGCATCATCATGTTACAGGTTTAATTTCGAAATGATAACCAATAGTCATTTAAACAAGGCTCGCCTAGTGTTGGTGCAATCGAACTTGCGAGAAGATGCAGCTTTCCAATCTGGAGAAGAATTATGTGATGGCGGTTTTGGAGAGGAATATCCAAATGGAAGTAGGAGTTAATATTTAAAATTTAAAAAACTTCTAATCAAAGCAAAAACAACTGTCTGCTTGTTTGCGTGGACTGTGGAGGAAAAAACTTCATTCACAGTGGACGAACTCGTATGCTGTTTATTATGTTGCTTCATATGATGTAACAGAAAAACAAGCAAATAATTTGTCTGCTTTGTGTGTGAATATGCGCCTTTTTATGTTTCCGCTTCAGCATGGAAAGAAGTTGCAGGACAAGAAGCAGCTTTATTTTATGTACACCTTCAGTGAGGGGTGGCCTTTATTAAGGTGCATTGAATCGTGTGTGCAAGTGCAGATGTGAGATGTGCGCTCTGCTCGCAACTGTTCCTCCTTTTCGTCTATATCTTCGAGTTCGCCATGAACTTGAAACTTGAGGCGAGCAAAACACAATAAATACGCTTTCATGTGAAACAGCTGAACACACTTCACACTTCAGCTGTCACATTCATTCGGTTTCCTCTTCTGCACCAACACAGACAGGCCACCACCACCACGACCACAACACACATCTTTCATTTCCGTAATTTCTAATTTTGTATTGAAACTTTCATGCATTTAATTGCTACAAAGAAATAGAAGACAAGGACACATCTATCCGAGGTTGGAGGTAAGCACTTGTATTTTTTAGTTACCGGTTTGAGGTTAGAATCTAGAATAGTGATAATTTGCACTCTTGGCACTTGTCACTTGTAGATTAAAGCATTTCATTGCATGATGATGGTTATTCGCAGGTAATTAATTGGAGTGTGCATATATGATTCTTCATTCGAACCTCATCAGCTGAAGGAACAAAATATGGTTATCTGTTTCGGCCATTCGTGTTTTGGCCATGATTGATAAGATATAGGTGTCATTGGTGGTGAATGTGTCTGAAAATTTGTGACGGGAAAAGAGTGATTGATGTATTTTAAATTTTACAGGTTTTGGATTCTGGCAAGATGGTAGGACTTTATATTCTTTATGAAATACTATGGCCGTGGCTGTATCTCTTCCTAACTTCCATGGTCTGCCAGTGGATATATCATGGAATTTTTTGGATTGTGGTAACTTTTGCTTTTGGATCCTGCATCTTACTATTTTGACTGGAGATTAAAAAATGTGTGGAATTAAGACGTGCTGACGTGCATTGTTGTCGTTTTCAGGGGTATGCCAAACTTCGGAGGGTTATTAATCGGAAACAACGGGAAAGAGAGGCAGACTTTCGGAAATTGGAGGAACAGGAGAGATATCAACTTAATGCTCAGCATGAGAAAATACTTGCATTATCGGATGAGCAGTTGATTGAGCAGCTGCAGACGAGAAGACTGAAAGCAATTGATGTGTTGGAAGCTTTTATTGCGAAAGTAAGTTAATCCAAGATCATTGTACTATTTAATTCAAAAAAATTACGTGGAGTTTAATATTCGAATTGGTTTGGTTGCTTCCTTTCCTTTCAGGCGTTGAAAGTTACTAGACAATTAAATTCCATAACAGAATTCATTCCCCAAGCAGAGGTAAGTTGTTATACTTCATATATTTTCTTTTCGAATTTTCGACGGCATGGCACATGGCACGGACGATGAACATTACGGATCTACCTAATCTTGAAATGATGTTATTATCCCAAAATTGAAAATAGGAATGGGCGCGGGACTTAGACAATATGAAGGAAGTGAAAGGACCCTTCCATGGGCTTCCCATAAGTGTTAAAGATAATTGCTTTGTGGAGGGGATGGACACAACGATTGGACTAGCGAAGTATTTGTACCAGCCGGCGAAAAAGGACGCAGTTATAGTTAAAATGTACAAGGATCTCGGGGCGGTACCCTTTTGCAAAACTAACGTTCCTCAAACTCTGCTTTCGTAAGTTTGCCGAGGAAAAATTGCCAGATACATCGTCAGTGTTAAGTTTTCAGTGTGGTCTCATTAAAAAAATTTCCACATGGTTTTGGTGGTTCTGGAATATATAGATTTGGATGTCAAAATCCCGTTTTTGGTGTAACAAAAAATAATCTGAATCCAGAATTGACACCAGGCGGAAGTAGTGGAGGAGAGTCTAGCTTAATTGGTGCTGGGGGATCTCGTTTAGGAATTGGCTCTGACATCGGAGGTTCCGTGAGTTACACAATCTGATGATAACTATTATTGACCTATAATTTCAGGTCAGTTATGTAGTAATTTCATTTGCAGGTGCGAATCCCCGCTCATTTCACCGGTGTTGCTGGTTTCAAAGGAACGGCGAATCGAATTTCAGGTGTTGGCTATCGCGGCTCTCTCCCGAATTGCATAGGCTGTGCGTATTTGAATATCAAATTTGTAAAACAAGGTCAGTGTAAGTTGTAACTTTCGATGATAATATATTTTATTTGATCAGTGTTAGGAGTGCCAGGATTATTTGCCTCAAACGCTAAAACCCTCACGAAAGCTACAAAGCACATTCTGGAAGACGGAAAGCAGAATAAATATGACCCGATGGCATTGCCTATTCCGTGGAATGAACAGGTATGTCTATACCCTTTTCGACCATCAACATTAAAAAACGAGTTTGAAAACTGCGTAATTTAATCGATACAAAACTTTGACTGTAGATGTTTTCCAGCAAGCGAAAGCTACGAATAGGATACTTCACATCACTTCCATACTTTCCATTACTCGGCGATACTGAGCAGATCACGCTGAATGCTAAAAAGGCATTGGAATCACTGGGACATGAGCTTGTTCCATTTGAAATGCCAGACAGCTTTAAAATGATGGACATGGTGTTTGATTTTGGTTTTGCTGACAAAGGAATGCACATGTTGGAAAATTGGTAAATTATATTCTTTATTTGACGTTTGAAGGTGTGTTTTAGTAATGCTGTTTTGATATGAACGAGTCTTGAACTTCATTGTCGTTGCTTTAGGAAAAACGAGCCAATCCCTCCTGCACTTATTATCAACTTTTTGATCTGCAAATCTCCTTCCTGGTTTAGAACACTTCTCGTCTGGATTATGACCTGCCCGATTACGCCATTCCTTTACACCACACGTGGAGCCAGCATTATTAGAGGTAATACGATTATGGACAAGCTTTTCAAGTTATCTGTTGGCGGTTAGGATGTGAAGTGACATCACATCACAAATGTAAAATGGTTTGTTTAGCCGGGACGGAGAAATCTGGATTCCTGTGGAGAAGAATGGGTGACAGAAAAGCGATGATTGAAGAGATAACAACATCGTGGAAAAACCAGGAACTGGACTTGTTACTTACTCCCACATTCCCATTTCCAGCCATTCCACATAACATGCCTGGCAGATTACAGCGTACGTTGCATTCCAATTGTACTTTACTTTTAGCATTTAATAGCTTACTCACCACGTGCTACGAATTTCTTTTTGATGCAGCATCCGTAATTTACACAATGATCTGGAATATGTTTGATTTCCCTGCGGGCGTTATTAAATTCGGGAAAGAATCTTTAACGAAAGTGGATGAATACAATCCTCAGGGCGATATGGTTCTTCGCACAGCGAAAAAGGTTTGAGACCTACGAACAATTAACTGGCCTAAGCTAGTCTTTGAAATTATGCACATTCAAATTTGGTTTTGTCATGCAGGCAATCAGATACGCAAAGGATATGCCGATATCAGTTCAATTGGTTGGGCTTCCGTTTCACGAGGAACTTGTGCTTCGCGGAATGGTGGAATTAGAATCCGTTGCTCCAAAGTGATACATTGTGATCCACACCAAAATTACTCATATACATGACCTAACCATTGTGAAACTAAAAAAGTGTCTTCTACATACAAATATTTTCATAATGACATCGAATATTTATCCGGGATTATAGCGCAGTACATGGCTAGAGTTAAGATGTTAGAATTCGAGAAGTAGCATGTGAGCTTCCAGTTTATTTACAACATTCTAGTTTTGTAGTTCAACAGGAGTTCAATACTCACAATCATTCTGTCCAATATTAAATCTAAATGTGGGTTTTTAATTATCGTACGCAACGATGATAGGTTAACGTCTTTTTACATAAAAGTTAACTGGTTTGAAAGGGCCCAATGTGATCTCCATTACAGTTTTGACTTGTTCTGGCTTTTTGGTGGACACAATGGAGTAGCTCAAGAGGAACCTGGCCAATCCCACCTTCGTTACAATTTCTCCAAGCTTTTTTCCAATCCAGTTTCGAGGGTCCGTGCTAAATGGAGTGAAAGCAAATGGGTGTCTCTTCACATTATTCTCCGCAGAGAATCTTTGCGGATCAAACTTCTTCGGGTTTGGATATATTGAAGGATTTTGATGTACCGCAGGAACGCAGATGCACACATCCGTGCCAGATGGAATTACAATATCCTCGTCTGGAAATTTTTCCAATTTTTATAAATTTTCTGTAAGAAATTGCAAAATACTTATACAGAAATTTACGAATGTACCGAGAATCACGTCGCCGTGCACTACCCTCGTGTATAACGGAGCAGATGGATACAATCGAAGGGTCTCTTTGATACATTGGTCCATATACGTCATCCTTTGAAGATCGTCGAGAGTAAATCGAGGACTCTTGTTGCTCCCAGAAAGTCTAACAAGTTCTTGATATACTTTCTCTTGTTCGTCCAAATTATTTCCAAGGAGGAACAAACACCAAAGGATTGCTGCCGCTGCAATGTCCTGACCCTAAAGTAATGAAGAATTCATAAATATCAAGCAACACTGTCCGAAGCTCAGATATGTAATTTGTTTGAGCGAACTTACAGCAACCAAAAATGTCAAAAGCTCGGAGTTGATGTACTCATCAGTGATTTCATTCTTTGAGTCCTTTTGTGCATCGAGAAATGTGTCAAGTAGTGTACCTCGACAAACATCTGCACAAATAGATCAATTTTCCTTTAAAATCTCTCGTACTTCGATCAAATTAATGCTTAGACTTTTAAGGGCAATTAATTCAGGTTTTAATTTTTTCCAAATGGCATACATTTCTTCTCGGATTCCTTATTCTTGTGAAATTCTCGCCTTTCCTGAATTGCCTGCGCAAACATACATTTAAAGCATTAGTTGTTTCGTTTCTGGACTGGGCAGCCAATCTCCTTAGCTTTAATAAAGGCAATTCAATTAATTAAAAAAACAAAGTCACAGCCAACTTACCGGCGTAACCAACATTTTTATCACTGTCGCCACACTCTCTTCACTCTTTCGAAATGGATGAATCGCGCACAACCACTTCCAACTGAACCACCTCTTGGAACAAATTTCCTTATGCCTGTCTCCAAATTCAATATTCCGCCAATGGTTGTTTCTCAAGGTGTTTGGACTCTTTCCCAAAACCACATCTGTAAAAATGCCCATATATTGGATGATGTGTGTGACCTTGAGGATTGTTGTTAAATCAGAAAATTACACACCACAAATGGCATCAAGTATGTAACGGTTTATGTACGGGCGCAAATCTGTTGTTTTTGATCGTGATTGCGAGTTCCATAAAGGATCTGGCGATATGCTCTTGTCCTTCTCCAGAACTACGTTCAGAATATCAAAGTACTCATTGCATATTTCGAGGAAGACATCCGTCAGCGTCCCATTCACGGCACGGATTAAAAGCTTGCGATGAGTTTTCCGTGATGACGCTTCATGATTAAATGGAAGGAGAACATTTTAAAACTGTAATTAATTACGTCTTGATCGAATGAATTTTCACTCACACTCGTCTGTTTTGGCGAGGTGCTCCGTGGATCCCAAAATTTTCTGCGGGGATGAAGTAAGACTTTGTTTAGTTGTTTTGTCGCCATTGTCAAATCGGCTAATTATGTTTTACCTGAACATATTCCGGAGATGATATAAATACTATCGGCTCATTCAGAAGCCAGAGACGAAAGCAACCCTTGAATTTATTGGACCACTTTACCAAAGCATCTAGGATGTCTGCACACACAAATAACTTGAAATAATGAAAACTGTGCGAGGATAATGCAATAAGGATATATGATGAGATGATGCATTCATACCTTTTCGACGAATCAGTATAAGTGCAAGCGTTCCCAACAATGGAACCGAAAATGGCCCTGGAAGCTTGTCCACTCGTTTCCCGAACTCTGACCATTTCGAAGTTTTTGTCAAGACAAACCAAAGGGAGAGACATGCTAAACAGGCTCCTGCTAATAAAGATGTGGAAACACCAATTCTAGATAAGTTTGCTTGCTCATCTTCCTCTTTCCAAACTGTTTGTTCCATATTTTATAATTCAACTAAGGAAATCATGGAAGTTGTAGTTCTGACTTTAGTGAATCACGCCAGGTGGATCAGTGAAAATCCTACACAACAGATCTAATTGTAAATCTTAAGAAAAACAGTGTTTGCATATTTAAATTCCTTGACGTACTCATAACCTGGAAATGTGGAGAACTGGTTTTCCTCATCGCATACTCACTTGATTTGACATTCATATTGCTGAAAGTCCGTAAAACAATTTTATAAGTAAAGCTTATGTTTAACATAGTCAAGTCCAATGATTGTGAACTGGTTTATTTCACACGCATTTACCCCCACCACAAATACCAAAGCATTGCATTGTTATAAAGACAAACACGTCCATGCATGACTGATTTAAAAATATGTACGAAAAAGCTACCGATGCACAGTGATCAAAATCTGGATGGCATTTACAAGGAATTTAGGTTGCCTCTTTCATTTTCATTAGGCGAACGTGGGAAAACGTGAGAATCATTATTATATTACTTCGCTTTCGCATGTTTTCCAACTTTTGATGTAGTGGGAGACGCAATTTCTTGACCTCGGTGTTGTTAAGTAGGCATCATATGGATCACGATGTATAAGACGGGGCTGGCAAGTTCATAATTGTGTGGTTGGTATATAGGATTTTGGACTGTGCTAATTATCTTGCTGACGCTCACCGATGTTCAATTTCATGACGCTCCCTTCTCATTCCCATGCTTTGATTCAGCTTTAGTAAGATCTTAAAGATGTTTATGCTTCAAGAAGAGGACATGTAATTTTCCCTTTTACTGAGAAAATTGTATATGAGCCATGATAAAATGAAAGGATAACAAAGATCCAGGTCCGGGTTCAGATACATAAGGCATACGCGGAGTATTTTTTATATTTATACGTATTAATAATTTGATGTGAGTTTTAGCGTCTTTTGACATAAAATAAGATCGGTTTTGAAGGACTCAAGGTGACTTCCGGTATAGGTTTCACTTCCTCCAGCTTGTCAACGGAAACAACCGAAAAGTTCAAGAGGAGTCTCGCCAAAACTACTTTCACTCCAATCTCTCCAATCCTTTTCCCAATACAATTTCGTGGACCCATGCTGAACGGAATGTACGCGTACGGATGTCTCTTCTCGCAATTCTCTGGGGAGAATCTTCCAGGGTCGAACATGCTCGGGTTTGGATATATCTCAGGATTATGGTGAACTGATCCGACAGAAATCCATACGTCTGACCCAGATGGAAGAACAAGATCCGGTTCTGGAGGAAAATTCACATAGTTTAAAATGTAACGTGTGTGATTATCTGTTTTTCTGGAACATTTGCATAATTATTATTTTTCATACCGAGAATCACGTCACTCCCAATTCTCCTCGAGAGCAAAGGCACAGACGGATACATGCGAAATGTTTCCTTCATGCATTGATCCAAATACGTCATATTTTGAAGGTCGTCAAGTGTAAAGCGAGGACTCTTACTGTCACCAAATATTCGAACAAGTTCTGCGTAGATTTTCTCCTGTTCAGCCAGGTGATGCCCGAGGAGAAACAAGTTCCACATGATTGTCTCAGTGCTGGTATCATGACCCTTGGAAAAGTATTTTTGAGAAAATTGTAAGA
The DNA here is from genome assembly GCA_034687055.1 of Heteromurus nitidus. NCBI lineage: Eukaryota > Metazoa > Arthropoda > Collembola > Entomobryomorpha > Entomobryidae > Heteromurus > Heteromurus nitidus. The sequence continues at coordinate 24,194 of JAQFZW010000244.1, read as the reverse complement.
TATGTAAATTATTCGTGCTTCTGTAAGCGTAAGCGACTTAGAAACTATAAAGGTATTTACAGCAACCATGAAGGTCAAGAGCTCATCTTTTATGTATTGGTCCGTGATTTGATTGTTTGGGTCGTCTGCTGCATCCAGAAGCGTGTCAATGAAGGCTCCACGCCCAACACCTGTCCAAAATACATTAAAATATAGCATTCGTGCCCAATGTTCATTTTGCTAGTCTTCAGAAGTAAAAAGAAATATGATGTTTTTACATTTTTCATAATGCGAAGAATCCGTCTGCATCTCCTTATGATATTTTTGTCTCTCCGCCATTGTCTGCAAGATGCGACAGTCAAAATTTGAGATTGCGTCAGTATAATTGAAATTGTGATATTTTTCAGAGTTAGTCTTATGAAACTCACAGATTCGACAAATTCATTTGCCACTTTGACAATGTACTGCTCGTCCTTTCTCAACGGGTGAATTGCCCACAACCATTTCCATCGGAGCCAAGGATGGAAGAATCGTTTGGAGCAAAGAGCCTTATTTCTAAAGTTAAAGCAGCATATCATGAGAAAATATAATCCAGCAAAAAGGAAAATACTGGAAGAATACTTGTTAAAAAATTACTTTATGCCAGCTTCCAAATAAGTGGATGTAGAAGTTTTCAGAGTGTTTTGACTTTTGCCAATAATCGTTTCTGCAAATTAAACAGGGCAAACATAAAGCTTACGTTTTTTGCAAAATAGAATTAATTCCAGGAATAGTTAGTTTTACCACTGGCAATATCCAAAATTAAGCGATTGACAGTCGGAAGCAAATCTAGTGTGGATGAGGCTAGATCCTTGTCTGCACTCGCTATGCTTGGATTGTTCTCCAGCATAGATTGGAACACGTCCAAGTATTCGTTGCAAATGTCCAAGAAGACGTCCACCATTTTACCATTTATGGAATTAGTTAAGAGTTTACGATGAGCCTTCCAGATTGACGCTGGGATCCAAACGAAGTTTTGTATTAAAAAATGTCATTAAAAATACTGGAGAAACGAGAAACAAAGTCAAACTACTCACTCTCAGCGGTGATCAAGCCTTCCCCAAACAAATGTTTCGTAACCTCATACGCTTCAGATTTGTCAACGTGCTCCTTCGAACCGAGGATTTTCTGGATATATTCTGGAGTTGATATGAATATCATTGGCTTATTCAACAGCCACAATCGGAAACATCCTCTGAACTTGTTCGTCCATTTTGTTAAACATTCTAGTACCTCTGCTCCATAATATTTTTTGCATTGTTACAAAATAACGACTTCAATTTATTCGAGAAATATCAGAATGGAGGACTTGTAAGCATTTTATTATACCTGTTCGTGGGATTACGATCAGAGCAAGTGTTCCCAACAATGGAAGGGAAAACGGTCCTGGGATCTTATCAACTCGTTTCCCAAGAGCCTTCAGTTTCAACGAGCTTTTAAGAACGATCACAAGGAACAAGTAGCCACAGAATAAGGTTGGAATTAAGTATTTGTAGAATCTCTTCCTCGACGAACTTTCGTAATATGCAATCCTTTCAAAAACCGTGTTCTCCATCTTCGCCTAATAATTTTCGTTGAGATTTTTGTCTTCCAAATATTATTTTTTGCACTGGACAAAATTATTGGACGAACGAAGTGGGTATATGCTTATGCTACTGACGCAAAATATGCTCCGCCATAGAGGTTTTATACACCCGAGAGGACACACGTACATGTCACGGTCAAACTGTCAAAATCCCGAGAGAGATTTGTAAGTGGTATGACTTTCAAACGGCAACATTTCAACGAAAAGTTTTTACTTTTCTTCTGGGCAACGATATTTTACATGTGTACTCATTAGTCTTGAACATAATTGATCACAAGCATCATCTTTACTTGTGGAAATGTAACATGGCATACGTGGAAATTATACATTTACACCAAAAACATATTATGTTCAAAGCTGATTGCGAAGCGGATGTAAAAATGGTGTATTGCACAACAATATTATTCTCCTCCACATTTTTTTTACGGAGACATGATTATAATCACATGTGATTCCTCGTGAATGAAGAGGCATTATTACTGGGTTGTTGGGTACGTCTGTGTTTCGACTGGACATTGAGTTAGGCTAACTGTTGCATATAATTTTTGGGTACAGGCTACCAAGTATTTGGTGAGTAGTGACGCACTCCAGTACAACGAAATTTACAAAAACTTCGTGGTTCAAATGAATTGTTGTGTTGTTTAAACAAACTTTTCCGGAGTGATTTGTTATAAATTAGGTGCCTAGTTGACACATGAGAATACGTTGAAATGAGTGTGTCCAAAAATCAAGTATGTTCAAATGTAAGCACAAAAAATAAAAGTAAGGTACCGAATGGCTTAGCTTATTCTTGCGTAAAATCCGGTGTGAAAACTGATAACATTTTTAATCCAGTTTAGAGTATGAGGATGTACAATGTATAACAACAGAGCTTGATTGAGCACGATATGAAGATTGATTTTGATATTAAATACTGCAATGTAAAGATAGCTTTTATTTTCGAAAGCACAAGTTACACATTATTAGCGTCTATTGACATAGAAGTAAATTGGTTTAGAAGGTCCAAGTGTAACCTCCGCTACAGTTTTAACTTGTTCCGGTTTCTTCGAAGACACAACAGAGAAATTTAAGAAAAACCTGGCCAAAATTGCTTTTGTGGCCACCTCTCCAAACCGTTTCCCAATACAATTTCGAGGGCCCAAGCTGAACGGACAAAATGCGAATGAATGTCTCTTTTCGATATTTTCTGGGGAGAATCTTTCCGGGTCAAACTTCTTAGGATTAGGGTAGACCTTGGGATTATGATGAACTGCAGGTACTGGAATGCATACATCTGATCCTGCTGGAATGACGACATCCGGTTCTAGAGAAATTAATATTATAATTTACATTCTTGCTTGGGAAATGCAACAAAAATAAAGGATTTAATTTAGTAACTTTTTCGTACCGAGAACGACATCGGTGAGCACCTTCCTCTGCAACAATGGGACAGAAGGATACATGCGAAGTGTTTCTTTGATGCACTTCTCCAAATATGTCATTCTCTGAAGGTCGTCCATTGTAAAATTCGGTTGTTTGTTGTCCCCAAACAATCCATCAAGTTCCTCGTGCACCTTATTTTGTGCTTCAAGGTTATTCCCAAGAAGGAATAGACACCAAAGCACTGTTTCTGCACTTGTATCGTGGCCCTATCGAATGAGTTTTCATGCAAGTGCATAAGCATCTATTACAAATTTATTTGATCACATAATAAAGGGCTACTACGTGTGTGTGGCGACTTACAGCAACCAAGAACGTCAAAAGCTCGTCTTGAATGTATTCATCGGTGATTTCATTTTCAGAGTCTTGTTGTGCATCGAGAAGTGTGTCGATCAAAGCTCCACGGCTGACACCTGTCCAGTATCCGAAAGTAAAGATTTAATTGAAATGTTTCAAATCATTGTTTTTAAACTCGCATTACAATTTTTTATTACGTTTTAGATGATTTGGCGTGTCGTTGTCAGTCAGCATTTCATGACGAACTTCTCGCCTCACTTTGATCGCCTGCAAATAAACATTTCAGAAAAATTTGTGATTATATAGTTTATTTTTACGCTTGCAACGAATGAAAACTTATCCTCAGAAAAGCAATATATTTTACTTTACCGTTTGGACATAACCCCTTGTCACCTTCACCACGTCCTTCTCAAGTTTCTTTAGCGGATGAATGGACCACAACCAATTCCAACGGAGCCAAGGATTAAACCACCTTTTAGAGCAGACCTCCTTGTTCCTACAAACAAATTGCAGAATTCAAAACAAATATTTGTTAAGAGAACTTGTGTGTGGAATTGGAAATGCATCGAAAATATATAGTTGAGGGTAGAGATGGGCGTACTTGATGCCTGCTTCCAAATATTTCATGGTCGAGTTTTTCAGAGAGTTTTGACTTCTTCCAAGAATCGCCTCTGTACATTAGAAAGAGAAGAATGATTATAATGTAGCTCGAGAGAAATTTATAATCAACTCTACGTCTACAACAGTACAATTAACTTACCGCTAACAACATCGAGTGTCAAGCGATTTATGTATGGATGCAAATTAGTTGGCGATGAAGCTGTCTTGTCTGCATCTGCGATATTTGGATCATTCTCCAGAACGGTTTGGAAAATGTCTAAATATTCATTATTTATGTTGAGGAATACATCGGCCATTTTTCCATTCACAGAATTTATTAAAATTTTCCGATGAGCTCTCCAACTGGTTGCTGTTGAAAATTAATAGAACACATGAAAAAACATTGTTCATGATTTTTTCATGAAAAGTGCAAGATAAAATTTATAATTTCGACAACTTACTATCAGCGGTTATAAGACCACGCCCTATTAAATGACTAAGAACTCCGTAAATTCCTGTCTTGTCAACGTGCTCTTTTGAATTTAAAATTTTCTGTGAATTCCAATTAAATTTCGCACATTAAAATAGCGGAAGATTTTTTATGGTCCAAAAATTTAAGTAATTTATATGATGTAAGTAATTCACCTGAACGTATTCTGGAGATGATATGAATATCATGGGTTCGTTAAGCACCCAAAGTCGGAAGCACCCCTTAAACTTATTCGCCCATCTCACTAAAGTCTCCAAGATTTCTGCACAAAAAAGTTTTATTTTCTAAAAATATGCAAATTGTGAAATTATTTATTCCAACAGGGGTAATCGTTAATGTATGTACCAGTTCGAGGAATGAACATCAAAGCCAGCGTCCCCAAAATAGGAACCGAGAACGGTCCCTGGATCTGATCCACTCTTCTCCCAAACCTTGTCCATTTCAACAGCCATTTGTGCCGAATGACCACCAAGGTTAAACATACCAAACAGATTGCAGTCAAGTACGTATACAATCTATATTTCGATACGTTTACCTCGACCTCTTCCTGTTCCCCCATAATTACTTAATTCCCTAAAAATATGTGCAAATTAATTTCGAAAAACAAAAATTGGCCCAAAAATCTTCATGAAATGCTTATGAACAAGAACAAAGTTTGTGTGTGATCGGTGAATTGAGACAAGGAGTATCCCCCAAGCATCCTTCTACCTAATGCGTCTCTCTCCCTACATTTTTACTCGGAAATGTTTGCATAGCCTTTTCAAAGTATAAAAAAGTGGTACGCTTCATTTTCATGAAGAACATCTCTCATTGTACGAATCATGGTTCCCTTTCCGCGTAGATGTTTGACGAAAACCCAATACAACAAAATAAGTTTCGATTTGAGGATTAGCTCATGTCATTGAGCACATTTGAGTTGTAAGAAGGAAGTAGGAGCATCATGTGTACATGCGAGAAATTTTTTAAGTACGAATACATATATGCGAAAAGTAGTATTTTTTTGTAGAAACAGGTTTTCTATGCAGGACTACCGCAGGTATACATACTACATACACGATTACTTCAATGTGCCAGGTAAACTCGTAAACTCGTGTACCAGGAAAACTAATTTTGAAGGTGCATTCGAGGTTGTTTACCAAACTTCGCTTCAAAGTAAAAGATGCTATGCGGTAACATTGTCTCTAGAGCGAAACCTTGTTATTCCTCAAATGTGCAATTGTGTTTATATCCAGCTCATTAATGAGAATTTTCCAATTTTTCCAGGTGTGAATTAGTTTCACTTGAAGAATAAACTTGAAATTTGACTGAAATGGTCACGCTTCCAGAATATATTGTCATTATACAAGTACAAGCTAAATTGCATTTGTTTTTCAATTTTGAAATTGCATTTGTTTTTCAATTTTGAAATTGCTTTTCTGTTCTGCTTAATCCAGAGTTGGAATTTATTCCATATAAAATGCCATATGCCATATTATACCCGTTTACCCCCTATTTTATATTAAAAAGGCTTTTAAAGTGGGAGACCTTGTTGACACGACATGAAGAAATGTAAAATTAATATCTTTGATTGCCAAACGGACGCTTTCCTTCGCTTCCTCAGCTGGAAACCATAATAATTCATTACAAATCTTATGAAATGCTGTCCCATCACAGTTTCCCTCATTACAGCTAAATAGTTAAATAGCTAGAAACAGGGGACTAGCGCTAGCTCTCATTGAAAGTGATTTCAAACGAGGTGTAGGTCATTTCAAGTGCATTCATGAGGCAGGTATTTTGTGTCTCTCAAATGAGTATATAGTACCCATATTTATATATAGTAAGTATTTATATAAAGGCCCTGTCTGCAGCACTTTTAAATTTTTCACTCCCACCCAGTCACTTTACACAAACCCACTCAGCGGCATATGCTTACATTATTTTGTGATTTTTCTTTTTCCGCTTTCTGAGCAGCACAAATAGCTTCTTAAATTGGACATATTAGCTGGTAATTGATATTCCACAACGACTCTTTCATAATAGCTCTTGTCCAAAATCTCAAGCATTCCTTCGCAAACTTTCTCATTCCTCCAATGACCTTCTTAGCGCCTCAAGTTCAGTAAAAGTTCTCCTTATTCTATCATGGAATCTTCCGAGTTTTCAGCTTACCACATGAAATGCATTAACCGCTTCAAATGGACAGCTTTGGCAAGATCCATCATTCAAAAGGACGCCGGAGGCTATGTCATCAAATCCTCCCCAATTCTGGCACAACTCGTCTTCTTCGTATATTTCGGGAATACAGTCGGAAAACTGGTATTCCTCTCTTTGCTCGTTACCGACCATTTCGGAGAAATTGAGTTCCTTGACAAAGTTTGTGGATTGGATTACCTCCTCTGCGGAGGAATGGTTATCATCGCTTATTTAATCTGGCTGCGATATCCACTTTATGGTAAAATAAATGACAGACAGACTCAAGACTGATATCTTTTTACTCGCGAAAGCTGAATCCATGAATTTGAATGAATTCAAGAAAAACTGTAATTTTATTTTGTGCAGAAGTGATCTACAGATTGTGGGAAGTTGAGAACAGGATTTTCACCAGACTCTCAAGCCCACGAGCAATCAAATGGAGAGCTGAAGAGCAACATAGTATCACAGTATGGGCCCACGCGTATGTGTTTCCGACTTTTATATATATTTTGTCCATGCATATTTTCCAGGCATAAATTTTTCTTTTCTTTTCAAAATCAATTCCTGATGTGTGTCTTTTCATTTTTTCCGTTTTCGCTTTGATCAATCAGGCTGCTCACTTGTCTTGGCTGTTGCTCCCTCACGATCCAGTTCTACATGGCGCCCAAGTACTGTGTCTTCACGTACTCGCTTCTGGAAATGGATACTCCTTACCTGCGAATCTTGTTCTGCTTTCATGAAGCCCTCTTCCTCTCCCATGCTTGGTTCGCGATGGCGTGCAGCAATGGCCTTTGCTCCTTTGAGGCTGTCAACTTGTCCCTCATCATCAAAGAGATGAGCAAGGCTGTCAGTCAACTGGAAAATAGGAGAAGGATGAGCTATCATGGAGAAATTGGAGACGATGATGGGAATGGGAGCATGTTCGGGGGGAGTGCAAGGAGCATAATATCTGGAGGAGGGGATGGAGGAATCGATGCAGGGAATAATCCAGATGAAGGTGGAATAAGGCGAAGCAAGTTGAGGAGGAGGACAAAGAAGCTAGAATCTTTGGAGGGGGCGCAACTCTCAAGGAACTATAATTTACAGAGTATTTTGTATGATTTTCAACAACTGATGATTGTCACTGAACAATTTAATGATTGGGTTGGCTACAAAATTGTGGGCTTGAGCATTTGCGCCTTTTGCCAGTATATCTCCAGCACTTGCATGGCGTTTCAGGTTTTGAAAATCCCTGGAACTGGGATTAGCGACATTTGGTAAATTTTTATCGTAATACAAAATTTGTTTGATGTTGGAGAGAGTGATCAAATTATGCAATTATGGTTGTTATATCCCTTGCAATTTTGCTAATTGAAATAATTTCATGTTTTTCAGGTTCTATATTCAGGACTGCACCGTCGCAGTCTATGTCACATTTCGGGTATTTGATTTCATGTCGGTTGTGCTGCCAGCGTCGGAGGATTTTATGGGCTCGGTGAGGAGGTATTTGGCTGCTGAGCGGATCGTGGGTGGACACATCTCCAAGTTTTATAGGACTCTGAGGCCTGTTAGTTTGAAAGTTGGACCGACACCGTTGCGTAGGGAGGCGGTTCTCGACACTATGCAAATGCTAGCTAGTTACTATGTTTGTGTGGCATTGTGGTAATGACATTAGTCCGGTGACGGCACGAGACCTGTGTTAATAATTTTTGGTAATGAGCATTTCTGTGATTTTCTTAATCAATAGCAAACTTCAAAATGGGTTTTGCTACCAAAGTGGTGATATCTACTGTGGCATTTATATTTCAGCAAATCAATCATAACAAATAGGGTTGAGTTGAAAATAGCGAGTACTCAAACAATGCGGTATAATGTCACGTAGAAGGTTAATTAGAGCATGATGTGATTCATCAAATTCCAAAGGCCCATTACGCTTTGTAAAATAACAAATTTAGAGCGAGTTTTGTAATTTTAATAAAGCTATCATAGTAGTCGTCTTCGCCATTAAGAGAGCATGCAGAAGCCTATAATTCATGTATTCACTCTGTCACGACTTTAGGTTCGGTGCTGGTGTCGTTTGTAAAAGTTGGAATTTTTTCTTCGCACCACGATGAAGCTGATCTCTCACATCTTCGCACAGTAAAAGTCTGCCAGAATCTCATAGCATCTGCGAAACTCGCCAATACCAAAGTGACTTTCACTTTGTGAATGGAAGAAGTCACACCGCTTACGCTCCATGTCGCGCTAAAACGGAACCCGTCGAGTCCACTAATCTTACATGCAGAAAAGCAGCAATATGTTACCGAGATCGTCTAAAGGGATTTCAGTCCTGACATTGACGGGTGAAAGGGACGTCCAGGAAGGCGAAGGGCTTTTAAGAAGCTGGGGGAGTCGGGTAGTCAGAAGACATTTCAGTACTTAAAACCATGCTGGGTTTACATTTCTACTTAAAAAAGTAAAAGCAAGTTTACACTCTCCTTTTAGATTGGATTTGTAATGAAAAGTGTAGTAAAAATGTACAACTAAAAATGTATATTTCCTCTCGTAAAAATTCCTTTGCAATCTTGTAAAACAGTAGAGCGGAGCACTGACACCTTCTCTCTCTATCAGACAGAAAATATCAACATCATCTATTTTCTTTCTGTATCTTCTGTCTACATTTTTTGTCTACAATTCCAGCATCCTCAGCATTTCATTCACATTTGGATCTGTAATGTTCAAAGAGCAAGCTGCTCAAAATCAAGTGGCTGCAAACTACAAATTGAGCTGAAAGCTTTAGCATTTCTGTCGAAATTACATAAAGGAATCCGGTCAGAACAAGTACGTATATGCATATGTGAATGCGTAGGCATTCAAACAGCATCTTTAAAACAGTCAGCGCCCAGTCAAAATAGTATATGTGCTGCTTGCTCTGCGATCTCCACTCTCTCCACACACACACACTTGTTTCCATTTCTCAAAGAGAGAGAGAGAGAGATGTTATCAGAGATTCTATATTACAACCTCAGTGGCGCTTCCTTTTTTCCTCCAACTGGATTCCTCCTGATTGAAGAAAAGCACGCCACCACCACCACACCACTTTCTCCAGTGTAAAAGCAACAGCGTTTGAGAGTGGAGCGAGACACAAGAGGACAGAATAATAGTATAAATATGAGGCATCCAAAAGAGGATTTTCAAACCGTCTGGCTACCAGCTTCAAGCTTGGCGTTATGCGACTTTGAGAGAAGAGAAGGCCACCATTCACCATTATAAAATGGGCATATATGCTTTAACTTATGTATGCTCTCGCATACTTTATCTTCTTGAGTAGTTCGGTAGAAAAGTGCTCGCTCCCACACTTATACACTCTCTTCTCTCTCTCTCGTATTATTATACACCACTTTTTTCGTCTTTGAACGCTCGAACCACAAGAGAAAAAGAGCGCTGGCTTGGCTATAATATCCCGCTTCACTTTTATTCCTCTTTTACTCTCTCTCTCTCCTGCTCTTGTAGACTCTTATGGCTTCACGCTCTCATATATTCTCAGTCAAAGCGCGTGTGGAGTCGTGGAGACACATTCACATATGTACACGCAGAGGGAAATGCCAACCACATCTACGACTCCACTCTCTCTTCATCACACATGCCATCCACATACATAATACCTCTCTCTCTCTCTCTCTCCTCATCTCAACTTGTCCATAATATCTTCGCCTCGAATGCGAGCAAGTCGGATCGGAACTGGAGGAAAGAGACGACGGGAGCGAGGAGTTGGAAGCACCTACCACACACACAGACAGGCACACACGCCAGGCCAGTGTCTACATAACTACTCCAACAAGGAGAGAACGAGTTGGTGGAGTCAGTTGAAAACAAGTTTGCAACAAGATATCACACACACAAACACACACTGTGAGAGAGCGTAACAGGAAGTTTTTCCCTTCGTATGGAAAGAAAAAGTTATTTCAGTGAAAGCAAATTTCATAACCAAGTAGCAAGCGTGAAATGGTGAAAGGTTCTCTCCCTCTCTATTCTCTAATATCCTCCTTTTTCCAAGAAACTTATCCGCCATATATTTTCTAGTCACAGTCACGGTCACAAAGAGTTAACTCTTTTTTATCCTTTTTCGCTCGCGGTCCGGAAATCCAGGAGAAATCCTAGACTATATATATTTTTGTAACGAGAGGGGAAAAGTGAAAGTTGGAAACGGACGGAGGTCCCAAGTCCCTCTCAGAGAGAAGGAGTATTCCACCGATTATATATCATTTTGTAAAAAGTGGTATTGTGCTGAAGTAGCTAAACACAAAAAAACGCAATAACAAAAAAAAACCTGTTCACTTCAACCAAACTAGTCGATGTCAACATGTACTCTCGAAACTTGACTTTCTGTCTGGACACTTAAACTAAAGTATACAGGAGCTGGATAAAAAAGTATGGTGCACCGACTTGTTTTTCGTTTTCCCAAGAAACAATAATAAATGCAGGAGCTTTACATGTGCCGGGTTGTGTTATCCAGTGCATTTGTCCAAATGTCCAGAAGATCCAGGGGAATATTTTCCTTGCGATAAAGATAGCAAACTTTTTATTCCATTTTTTGGATATTATACTTTGAGCTCCAGAGTTGGCCATGTGAGGTAGAGGAAATGAACTATCTTCTGGGAAAAAGCTACAACGAGAAAGAACAGAAGAAAGTGAAAAATACTGAATCAGCAAAAAATTAATTATATCCAATCGGACTCACGTAGAATGCATGCATTCATATATTCAGTGCAAAAGTGAAACATAAATGCTTAGAAGGTGATGTGTAATTAATGGTGTTGCAAGTGGCAGGAAATTGGGATCATTTGAATCAACAGAAATTTAACGAGCGTCTGAAACACAATTTCAAGTAAGTTTGGAGCGTTTTATAAATTGTAGTGTATTAATGTTACATGGAACTGGAACCATATTTTATTGCATCAACTTATATTAAGAAAGCAATATTGGTTTAATGATTTACACGGAAAATATATAAATTTTCGTTCGACATCTAATTCCAACCCCAAATATCTCAAAAGATGATAATCACCCAACTCACAAACAACGTTTGAACCGGGTGAGAGGAAATTTGGAAGCTGTAGCTGCATTCTTTACTTTCTTCCGCAAAGTGACATTTATGAAAGGTGAAATACTCATTTTCCCGTTGAGCTCAAGCGAAATATTATGCTCTTTTGAGAGTCATCTCTGACTTTTATTTTGTGGAGCGGCGTATCACACGTCGTGTGCAAAGCATTGGCAATTTGATGCAAACTACTTCTTTATAAAGCAGACGAAATAATGGAACTGGAAACCAAATCAAACCACACACACATCTCTCTTTGTCCTCTCTCTCTCACACACACTTCCCAGCTCCACAAATTGAGGTATACTCAAGCATAAATAATTTAACTGTTGGAAACGTCATTGCGAATTTGCTGGAAGCTGTCTTCCAGAAGGATTAAACGAGGAGATGCAGGAAAGGGAGACCATTTTGCAGTCACGTATGCACTCGCCCTTCTTTTTTGCGGCTGCGGCACAATTGGATCAAGTAGTAACCTTCTCTTCTCTCTTTTGTTTTAATGGACGCAAACAAACGACAAACCCTTGCTGCCTTCAATCTCTCTCTCATGCTTGATGCTCATGCTCTGGACAACTTCCCTTTTCCCAAGTGAAGTTGAGCATATAACACGAAGTGAAATGAAACAAGTATTTTTATGTCAGCAATTCTAGATTCCTCTAGTAAAAATACTCTAATGAATAGTCGTCGTCCACTGAAATGAAATTGGACATAAACATGTTCAAATAGTTCGTTCTGGAAAAGCTCAACTTCGCCAAAAAAAAATAAAAAAAATAAAAGAAGCTTGCAGCGTATAAAATATGTAGGACTACGTCCACAACAATCTCCATTAATCTCCAGAGAGGAATGACTGACTCCTCCAGATTAATATCCGCGTATTAGCTATGCTCTCACACTAGATTAATAAATTAAGAGCGCAAATAAACATTGCTGCCACACACAACAAAAACACACATTCCCTCACTCACAACTCACAACATTACAGCCAGAAGCCAAAGGAAGGATGGAAACCAATGAACCAAATATCGGATATTCCAGGCATTCCAGGAAAACTCCAGTAAACTTCATCTTTCTATCAGCATTCTATGTACATTCTTACTTACTTCCACCGAAACAAAACTTGTTCATCATGTTTGTTTTGTTTGGGTGGAAGTGGTGGGAGCAGAATACACATTGCTCCAATTCATTCATCGTGTCATGCCCATGCCAAATATTCTTAACATCCAATTACTCTTCTCAAAATTTCCAAGCACAAAACACACACTCTCTCTCCAAACCCATGCATCCACTGTTGCTTCTCTTCAGCATGAACCCGCCCTATTAGATCCAACTCATAACCATCCTGTTTGGAACCGCGATATGGTCACTACACACATTTATCTCTGCAGCTCATTTCCAAAAGGAGCATATATCTCTTTCTCTCGCTCTCTCTCAAACTATAGGAATGTATCTATTTTTCCAACATCTAAATCCCTTGTCATTAAAGCGTAATCTAGCCATCAATCCAGACTATCTGAAAAAAGGAAGCTTAAAGCTTAACTTTTTTATACACTTGCTTTTGCTTCCGCCTGCATGTTCTTGCTCCATTGATGTTTATGTTGATGATCATGATCAAACTCTCTCTGCACTCGTGCAGTCCTGCACTAGATAAAGAAGTCTAAAGAGAGAAACTTTCACGTTCAATGTGATCAGACAAGGAGAAAAACCAGACACGATACTGATACATATTTTTGCACTGTGCAACCGAGTAAAAGTGGTTGAGTGGTGGAGAGAGATGAAACGGGAAGTAATCCACATCCACACGTCCATATCTAAAAGAAGGACGACGACCAACAGTTAGTTGACATGACTAGTTTGCGTGTGTGTGTGTTCCTGTTCCTTCCTTCCTCCGTAAACTCCATGTTCACAGCATGTGCTCCACTCTTCCGTACACGACTTTTTTTCCAAACTTACATCTGTTCTGAAGCATCGCATCGGCATCACCATCACCCACGAAAAACACATTTGTTGCGAAAAAAGACAATAGCTTGCACACACCACATCCACACTGTTGACTCTTTCCTGAAACTCAAACTGAAAGCGAATACTTGCTTGTGTGATGATGATGATGACGATGGATTCAGAAAAATGTGCTGGAGAAAAAAAGAGGGAACGAGAGAGCGGATCGATTTTGATGTGGTTTTCCTTTCGAGGTTGAGTGCATGTGCTGTAACTGTAACATCATATTATTCTCTTCGAGCGTATGCATGTACTTATTATCGAGAGAGAGAGACAAGGTGAATGTAGTTTATGCATGTATGTACGTCGATGGGAAAAGGAAAACAAAAGAAGAGCTTCTTTCCTCTCTTTTCTCCAGCTCCAAAGCTCCGGGGAAGCCTGAGAGAATAAAAAGAGTTTGAGTGATGGAGACTCTTCCTCCAAATCATTTATTTAACTCGTAAAAGAGCTTGAGCAGCTTGAGTCATTAAAGACTTGTCCCCGGGTTTTGTTCATTATTCATTATCGGTTATTCATTTCATTGGTTTCTCGGAAGAAAATCAGAAAATGAAAATATGCATTCATATGTATTCTGTATGTTGTCGCATTTGTGTGGTGTGGTTTGGTTCATTGCTTAGTTCGCAAAATCGATCAAAATTATGAAAGTGAAAACGGTCGTAGCTATCCATCCCTCCACTTGATTTACCTGCAAAGTATAAATGGAGAATTGGAGTGAAACATGTGTGCAACTTTCTTCGTGGCTTCGTCAACGTCAACTGGTGTTCGTGTGGAGTGGGGCTTTTGTGGATTGGATTGGATACGATCAATGAATTAATTAACGAGCAGCTTGTAGTAGTACGGCACTCATTCCCAATGTTTTGCATCGGAATCGGGGAATAATTTTCTTGTGGGTTTTCGGAGGATACCTAAAAATTCCAGCTCAATTTTCTATCTCTCTTCCTCACACTTACTTGTAATCAAGTGGATGTAGTCCTCCTTCTCTTAATGATCACATGATTTCCCTTATATCTCAACGCGCCCAGTAGTGTTTTGAAATAGCTTTAGAAAAGTCTTTAGGAAGCTTTCGCCCTTCGTACTCACAAACACAAGAAGAAGAAGAAAAACGTGTGTTCTGAGTCTAATCCACTCATTCAAGAAGTGTTGGGGAAGAAGTTGCTTTCATTTCATTCACGATGAAAAGGGTAGGGAAACCCAAACGGAATCGTGACAAAACGCAATAATTTTGTGAGGAGAAAAGTGGAACACAGGCAAGACCACTTGTCACATTTCTCTAATCGTAAGACGAGTATAAGATGACAGTCACTGGGTGAAAGTGAAGACTCAAGTGTGTATTCAATCCAAAATCCACTAAAAAAACTAAGCGATAACGTTTCGACTTTCGAGATATGCTTTTATACGAGCATGAGCACCCTGCTGAAGGTATACAGCCTGTGTAAAATGTAAGCACACACACACATGAAAAGGGCTGTCCTAATTGCAACCTGGATGTGGATTGTGGACGTGGCTGAAAAGGCTCGCCAATTTGGGAACATGGCAAGAAACCTGAAATGGGAATGGAAGTGGAAGACTACGGAAGAAGAAGCCCTGTGGGTTCTTTCCTTCTTCTTTTTGGGGTTTTCAGTAGGAGGCAGTAGTAATAGGCGGGTTCTATATGCAACCGTAGTTCATTATCGTCCATTGAAGTAGAAGAGGGACAAGATGTTCAGAAAAGGTGGCTTAAAAGAGAAGAAGAATAGAACAAAAGGGGGAAAAGTTCATTCGATTTTGTATATTCTAGTGAGGTGCATCAATACATTCAATAAAAGAGAGTATCCCGATCGTAGTCTCTTTTTCCACTCGAGTTCCTCCAAGAGTATATGGACTACTCCTCCTAGCATATATATTCTCCAGTCCCCGTATAGCAACACCAACTTGTCTTCATTCCCATCCAAGACTTTTAGTCTTCGTTTATTTTGGCAAGCTTGAACCCAGCTGAAACTCTTGCTTTGCAAAATTACAGCCAGATCGCAAGTTATTACCGTCACCACTCTGAATTGTAAAGGATGCAACATCCCCAGCCAAAAAAAACGATGTAACAAGATATTTTCTCTCTCTTTTTCTCTTTCTATTCTCGACATTTTGACCACCCTCGAAGCAAGTTTGGCACAGATTGATTATTACAGTAATTAAGACGAATCGTTTCCGCCAACTTGACTTGACATTAGACAACTTACACACAACGGATACACATGCATTTTCTCCGATTCTCCATGTCGAATAAGGGAATCCCTTCTCCTCTGCTACTATTTTTTCTCATCGTCAAGCATGTCTTAATAACTGCCACACAGTCACTCACTCAACCGGATAGACTTCCTCTGGGCACTTTTCTCTCTCTGTGTCTGTGTGTGTGTGTGTGAGAGAGAGAGAGCTTAAATATCCTTGTAAAAGCTGCTCTGTTGGGATAAAGTGTAAAAAGAAGCTTATGTGTGCAAAGTGTGTAGTTTAGTTACACATATTACTATTCTGTCCAGACTAATAGTAGCTTCAACTTCACTCCTTTTAGCATGGGCATTATATACGATTATGTTTATTACTAACTCAAATATCTACATCGCATCTCTACGACTTTTTTTTAGATGCCAGACAGAATAGATACCAATTTAATACTAGTTTTTGAATGGGAGAACAAGTTTCGGTTCACTGAGCTCATAATTTGCTCTTCCTGGATCAGATAGACTAATGATAGGACTTACTAAAAGCTTCCAGTTCTCTTCTGCGTGGCATCCGATCAGAGAGAGAGAGAAGTCCCCCATTCAATTGATTTCAATCCGACCAACTTTTATCCCAAGTATTTTGCTAGGAAAATCGGCTAGGAGCTTTTATGCAACACAAGGAAGATTAGATATTTTTTATGCTGTAGTTCGCTTATGTGTTTCTACATGCCTTCTTTGTGCTCACTTATCTGATCATCTCGACCTCGCATGCATTCGTATTCCGGTAACTCCATCGCAGATTAAATATACGCGCGCATGCCTTCCTGAATGCAAATCAAGTGCGTTTTAGGGTGGTTTTAGTCGAGATTCTATCTAACCCCTTTCCTCTGATCTTCATCGAAAATGTATCTCTCGTCTCAACCTCTGTCGATATGCAGATTTTTCTGGTGAAGACGTGCAATAGCATAATGTTTATAAGCGCTCACTCCACTCACTCATGATCTGTCAAGTAGGCAGAGAAGGAAAAACTTTTCCAAAAAAGAGAAGTTTTTTGGGGAGATGGCAAAAGTCGCCTAACAATGTTTATGGTAGTTTTTGTGAAAATGTCAACAAAATGTAAACATGAATAACAAGGAAGAGAGAAAAGTATACATAAAGCTTATGTTATGAAGATTATACTTATACTCTAGATTTTTGCTAATGATAGTTAAACATAAGGATATGTTCGCCATAAAAAATGGAAGAGGTAGGGAGAGAGAGGGGACTTTTTTAGTTCTCAAGTTACACACTTTACTTTTTATAGGGAAAAGTGAAGTAGCTAACATGTCGTATCGTATAGTCCTCTCCTCTCTCTCTCTCTCTCTCTCTCTCTCTCTCTCTCCGATAATCATACTTTACTTGTGTGATCATTACCGTTTTTATGGTGCACATTTTGTGTGTGCGTGCTGCAAGGCTAAAAGAAGTTGTACACACTTTATTAGTGAAAGTTGTAGAGAGAAAGACTCGTGTCCCTTTCCTTCTCTCTCTCTTCTCTCGCGAGGCAAGTAATATGGCTATCGGGCATGGAGAAAAAAGTATTAGATTCGCAAGAGATGGAAAATCGATTTCCTTTTATTCCTTCCAAGAGAATTGGCTAAGCCCTGTCAGCTAAAAAAAGGAAGAAGAAGTTTTCCACAAAAAATTCTTATACACACACGAAACTATTATAAGAGAGCACAAGCCTAATAGTTTCTGTTTGAGAGCAAAAGCGGGGTTTTCTGCTGGGGGAATAATATGGAACTTGAATTGAAGTTGAGAGAAGAGCTGAGCCCAGTTGTGTGGAGCACTGCTTTTAAAAAACTAGAGATTCGATTCCCATCTCGCTTATTCTCTTATATTAAAGGCTCACGCAGGTATGCACATATTCGAGTTGATATAAGAAGCTGTATTGTGTCATCGGATGAAGGTACATTCTTCCCAGAGACTAGACTCATCTGCTCAGAGAGAGGATTTTCCTTCGGATGCAATCCCCTACGTACACACAGGACGAGAAAGCGTGTGAAAGCACATGATTGTTGAGAGAAATAATAGTAAAGCTCTTTACGACGAAAGCCGGAGTGGTCGAGGAGTAATAAAGAATATAAGGAGGATTTTAGATGAGAAGTCTTAAAATGTGAAAAGGAACTTGGAGAAGGAAACGAGGAGAAACTTGGAGTTGGCCAAAGAAATGTATAATTTTGAAATTTAATTGAACTTGTTTTAATTATTCACAAAGTTTTAAGGAGGGCGTGGGGTGGGAACGTGGGAAGTGGGGGCATTAAGAAAGAGAAAAAGAATTTTACTATTGCCTTTGCAACTTTCTTCAAGACTAGAAATACGTAATAAGTCTGTCCAGCAGGTTTAAACTTTAACCTAAGAAAGCTCTACGTTTAAGCGCTCTTTAAGGTTCAGGTCGATAATTGCTTCATGTTCAGTCGCTCTGATTACTTATAATCATGTGTCACTGCCACATATTATTCTGAAGTGCGTATAGCATACGCTGTTATTGTACCGCTCGACCAGCGCAACAATCTGGCGCTTGTGGTGTAACTTAATCCGTAAATGAAAAAACAGCACATCCAACATGTGTCAACTGCATTAGTCATGATGATTAATAGCATTACCCTTATCTTTGGTTTGTTGAAGGCTTGATAAGATTACGAAACTCTTTACTCTTCATCTCGAATGGATGTTGCAAACGCCACCATAAAGAGCGCAATGAAGGAAGATCAATAAGACATGAAATGAAACCAAATTTCTCCGAACCATTAGTAGAGCACAACTAGCTCAAATAGTTGAATATAACGTTCATAGCTCCATATATCGGAGATTTTCATCTCATCATCTCTGCTTGTTTTTAATGATGTCACAAATGGAAAAACCTTTTATCAAAGGTAAAATGCGGTATTGTAATAAGACTGAATCTGCAAGAAAAAGATGACGAGATGGAAGAAGTCAAAGGAGCTATACTGTATAGACAGAAACCGAGTATGGATATATGTATCTCAAGACTTTTTTTGCTATTCATCTCGTTTCAAAGTCGTCATACTTTCTTTATTGCAATTTTCCAACCTACTTTTCCACTCACTCAACTCTCCTTTTTGTGCTGTGCATGATTAGAAAAGTAAAAAGTTCATACTTTACTTTTTTGTTGCAAAAAATGTATATTATGTTCCATTGAGGTATCCCATATCCCATCATCATCAACTGATAAGATGAGGCATCCTCATCCAAAGCTCTTTTTAAAGAATATAAAAACCTCTCTCCTCATCCAAATAAATATAGGCCTTTCCCCATTTCATTGAGGAAAGTCCAGAGAACCCAAGTCGAAGTTTAAGCTTAGGAAGAAAATCCTTTTTTCTTTGTCAAACGAACATTTAATACAAAAAGTGTATCTCTTTAGCGCATGTTCATTTTCATCCACAACCATTTACCATGCGCTAGATACGTGAGATGAAGTGCGTTTCACCGTAAATTGCTTTTCTCCTTCCATTTCCGCCTTCCAGATTTCCAGTAGACTCTCATCAGGACAATAAATGGGAGTAGTACTACACCCCCGCGCGTCTTACCTCGGGGAAATAAAAATATTCTCCAGGAACATGTCTGCCACTCTCCTTAAATAAGGAATTCACTCACTCAGTCACTCACTCACTCAACTGCGCAATACAGCCTCGCAAATTGAGCTTGACGGCGAAAATGGCAGCAGCGAATGTTTTCACCAGACCAAGCTACATTTTTCATGCTTAAAATTCTCTCTCGCACAAACAACATAAATTCGTATATGCATTCCACGTATTCCACAGGTACACATTTTATACCCTTTATGTCCTTCAAGGAAGTGAGTGTGTAGGTGCATTAGCATAACTTTTTTATGTATTTTTTCTACAATCCACACAAAACTACACGTACTTTCCTTCTTCCTTTAAGTTTCCATCTCGGATTACAATATTCCGTAAGGAGCATCAGAGTAAAAGTGTACAACATCTTCATATCAGGAAGCATCTCTCTCTATGCAAAGTTGTGCAACCGAATCTCGTTGGATTTGTTGGAACTGAAAGCAAGCACTCTCCCTGGACCTTGTTGTGTGGAAGGATTATTATTTAGCAAGTTTCATGAGGAAAGGGAAAACAAGCACCAGCTGCGAATTACGACCTCTTTCGAGTTACGTTCTCTACAAAATATTTCACACACTTGGTTCCGGCCTGACGCAATAAACTCACAGAGAGAAGAAATTCATATTCATTTCTTAGCGAACACACTCGCACTCCCACACAGCAGAGCAGAATTACACTTTTTCACATATGGCCACTTCATGGTTTTCGTGTTTGTGAGAAGAAAAATATTATCTGCTTTAAAATGGGGATTCAGCACGAGCACGTGCCTTCACAACTCGAGCAGATATTATATTTTTAAACGGAACGATGATGACAATCTGTTTCTTCTCAACTTCTTTAAGTATTTGCACACATGCAAACTTCCAGCGAGAGAGAGAGAGATGAGAAAATATTGGACATTATTTTCAAGGAAAATGGGGTTTGTAAGGAACGATGCAATTCGCTCGTGGATTTCACCAGATTGAGCAATTACCTCAATGAAAACACTTGAAATTTGAAGACATATACTCGAAATGACACAAACATTCCAAAGAAACAGCTTTTTGTCCTCAATGCGCCACTTTGTTTTCTCAGAAATGTTTATTTCAATTCAATCACTTGAGACTCAAAATGCTTACATAACCTCATTTTATCTTTTGTTTATGACTGACTCTTCTCTCAAAATCGTTCCAAATCTAATCTATATCCATTCTCAGAGTCTCCTCGACACACAATACTCCAATTGTTCGTTTTCTCTGTGTACACTTTCCACGAAGATGCTGGAAAATGGAAATGTGTATTTCCTCAATGGCGCATCATTCTATTCAATATAAAACCTAAGTTTGGATATAAGAGGGATTGGAATTTTTTACTCTTCAAAATATCGAGAGAAAGGGCATATATCGAGTCTCGACTCTCATAAAAAATTCCAAAGTATGGATATGACAAAATGCTTCCACTCCTCCCTCCCATCATCATAAAAATGTGAACGCTCGAGTGATTTTTCAGAATTTCATCGTTGTCCTCGAAAGAAGCGAGCTAAGCTATATAGTCCAAGTCAAGCCAGGGAAATGGATACGATGTTTATTTTCATATGATCATCTCATCTCTGCAAAGAAGATATGAGAAAATGCATGCTCCACAATACCTTTTCAAATATACTGAGCATATGTATGTTTAGTTCTATCTAAACCAAGCCCAATAGAATCGCAAATATGCGAAGACTGAAAAGCATCCATGTATTATTCACAGAAAAATATCACTGACCAAAGTACACAATAAGCTTGTTATGTTCACATTGAATATCAGAAGGATGTAAGTAGATGGAAGATGATCAAACAGGAGAAACGTATGGACATTCTGTATTGAGAATGTTTATCATAATAATTTCTGCTGCACTTTGCCACATGTTCATATTGAATGTGTTATATACAGCCACAGTCAATTGAGCACGCGAGAAAGAGGCGAGCGAGCATTTGTCATTTCCTTTATTTTATTGTAATCGTCCACCCATTTAAAAAAAACTTGTTTCTCTTTGCTAAACTTATAATAGCGAAAACTTTTTCTTCTTTTCTCGGGTCAGATTCGGAATGCTGACTTTTTTAAAAAGTTTAGGCTTAAGATGTTTTCTATAAAGTACACATCCCCGGATATGAAAAGTTTACAATGAAAAACTTTTGCTGATACACACTTTATAGTAAGAGATGATATATCATTTACCAAAGTACGTTGTAAGTTGGTAACATTTGCATTGCATCCCATTCCAATATCACACCACAACGAAAAGAAGCAAAAGCCCATCATAAAATTGTGTAGACCGGAGCCTCGCAGCGGCCTTGATTCGTATTTGACTCTCCTTTTGAAAGAAGTAAGTTTGTTTGTGCATGAACGCCCAAGATCGTGTCCAGAAAAGAAAGCACACGACGACGCACTTGGAAGAAAAAAATGTTAAAAAGAAGAAAATTTTCTCCTTGGTTGTGAGCTCACATTCGTTTGGACAGGGAGAATGTGAGTTTTGTTGGGAATTTATTTGGAGAGAGTGAAGGAGAGAAAGGGAAGCAGGAAGGAATGAATTTCATGGCTGGTAAACAGAGTGCATTACCTTATATTAGTTTAATATTATAGAGAATTTTTATGGAAGGCAAGAAATGCACCTTTTTTATACGAAAAAGTGGAAATTGAGTATAAATGCAACGATAACGAATATAAAATGGGTAGTGTCAGTGTGTGAAGATCCATACTTTTACAACCCCAAAAATATCGTCGGCACGAAGTGAAAATAGCATACTTGCACGTCATTATTATTTTGGAAATTTATCCGTTCTACTATTATCCTCATCTGCCATGATGACGATAATAGGAATGAACCAATTACTTGAAATTTTAGCATCATCTTGCCATCTCAAGTAAATACGCACACGACATCCAACAATTCAAACCGGTCAGTCATACAAATGCATGGAAAGGAAAACTGAATCGAAATTTTAATATGTACTTCTCGTTTCTCACCAACGATATGCAACGATTGATAGTTATGCGTCATATATATCATATCACTTTCTTTTTGAGGTAGTTGATTTTTCTCTTCCCACAGTCCCGTTCTCTTTAGTCGCATTTTCTTTTCTTGAGAATGAAAAAGAAGGAAACTCTGGATTTTTGGATGTAATGTGACGACCCACTAGAGTGTATTTGATACACCGGAGACATCCGTTTTTCCTAATAATGCAAAATGGTGAGATTCCAACTGTCATCATTTTCACAACCGTTACAATACCAATTCCAGTAGTCGCTCGGAGCTCATGCGAAAGCACATCTTTTGGTCTCGTTACTTTTATTGCAATGTCTTTCGTTGAGTTCAGACCGAGAATAAAATTGGGTTTGGTTTGAGAAAGAGACTCTGTGGGTTCGGGACAGAAAGGTTTTCTCCTTTTCCGAAAATCTTTGAAAGCAAAAAAAAGATAAATTTTCGTTTTTCTGAAATACACTTCGTGTGTGATTGTGAAAGGTAGATCCTCTGGAGGATTGTTGAGGAGAGTAGTGGTGGTGGTTTGGTTTTCTACTTTGAAAATAGATATTTTTCCCAGAGACTGTAACGATTTACATTTCCTTTTAGTTTTTTTTCTCGATCGGATGCAAAACGCTAGTCTGATCGTGTTGACTATGCATAGCACGTAAATCATTGTGAGATCTACTAAAGCATTTTACCCATCGAACGAACTAAGGTTACTTTCACATTCAACAACATGCTCATTCTCATGCTTTTTTGCGTATAAGAGCCAAAAATACTGGGCATACATAAATCATCGGATGATAGCTAATTCTTATACTCACTCACTCAGTTCTCGTATGGACGATGTAGCCTTAAGGAAAGTGCTTTAGGGGAAAATTTCTTTAAATACACTTTTCCAATCGGAATTTGAAGCTATATACATTTATTGATTTATTATTTGGGAACCATTCTACCGGAGGAGAAGGTGGAACACGCATTTTCAAGTTCCACAAAAATACACTTATTCATTTCCACGTGTTTGCATTTTTGGAGAAGGACAATTTGAGAAGTAAACATCTTTTCATTTTCACGGGTCATCTTTACGAAACATTCCTGTGAAGAGACGTCATCTCTAAACTACTCTCCTAATTAATTTTCTCACAAAAGAAAAGACTCACAATCATTTAGAATTTTTCTTTTGGCAATGTGAACATCACCAAATACTTGTTCTATTTCTGGTACTCAAATCTCAGAAAAACTTTTCTCTCTCGCAGGGATTTGTTCGCAAGAAAGAAGGCAAGCTACTGCGTAAATAAAAGCCCTTGCGTCAGCAACTACAACTCAACACACACACACACACTCGGTCGTCATTTCCTCTCCAAAAACTTTTCCGTAACAAGCAGAGCAGGTACATATATAAAAGAGACACACACTCACAAGTACCTACAGAGATCAAGGTCGTAGTTATTTTCTCTTTTTGAAAAGGATTTCTCTCTCAGATATTTCCAGCCTCCGGTAGCTCCAGTCCACTAGGCCAGACCATTTGCTATTGTGCGATTTTAGGGTCTGAGTGGCAGAGAGGCACTGGGCGGTTTTCCCCAGTCGCGATATCAGATCATAATTGCCACATGTGCCTGACTAACCACTATTATTACCACCGTCGTCCCCCATATCATGTTCCACTTGCAATAATATCTGTTCTGAATTATTTTCAACAATATTTCGATAGCTCAGGATTCATGTGGCATGTGGCTTAGGCATAAAGCTTGCGTG